>JABYPW010002821.1:0-10189 GCA_016880775.1 Phymatotrichopsis omnivora | reverse complement strand
ACGTAGCACTAACCTCGCGTCATTACATTGCACCTTCCATCAGCATATATATATATATAGAGATAACCAAAACTTGATGTGACGTGACGTTGCTGATTGAATCGGAGCCAAGTTAACGGGTCTTGCAAATCGGAAATAAGCTTACTCTTCGATCTGCAGCTGCTTTGTTTTTGGTTTTTAGATTTTCCTTATTAGATCTGTAGAAGCACCGAGTAATTCCAAAGCGTATAATGCATACGTGACAATGTGAGGCTGTTTTTTTTGAATAGATAATGGACCGATAAGGGACCCCGAGTGATAGCACATGAAGCTAGGCAATATCGGACTTGCGGAAGGAAATGGATCAACTCTTTGTTCTTTATCGGTTGCTTAAGAATACACAGGATCTAAACGGCACCGTACACTAATATCGTATGCCTTGGGTTGTCATGCGATGAAGTAAGCCAAAGTCAATCACGTGCGTGGTTGCGGCTCTTCGTTCTGCCTACTAGACTTTCGAAGTAGGAACGTTAGGGAGGTATGTAATCATAATTTGGATTGGCCCAAGGCTTAGCAAATGGAGGAACAGCCAAATCGATCTTGATTCTTGAAATTAAAGCTCTTGCTGTTTGACTGGGTCGTATTCAATCATGCCTGTGTTCTTTATCATCCATGCTGTGCGAGGAGCGCTTATCCGATATCGTAAGTTTGTCTCTGGATTCACATACGTCCGAATTGCTTTTTCTCCTTCATTTTTTGTATCATTTCCATCCTGCATAACTTAGCCGATGCTGCGTCGAAAGCCTATGCTATGCTCACTCCGATACTTTCGTTCTTTGCGGGCAGAAGCATTGGTGTGAACATATCCTTAGTCTCGCAGCGTCTACCTGTGTTGAGGCTGTAAATTGTTGGGCTGCATCGAATAAGCAGGAGCACGGTGGTGAACGGTTCTATTAGGTACCTGACTTGCCGCTTTTGGGAGTTTGACAGATGTGGACACTTTAATTGGTGCAGGGATTAGGTCCGGCAGTCTGTGCTTAGTATGCACAACATCGCAATTTATTCATCGATAGCGATAGGATGGGCGTGTCCCTTACTTTTTATCCGCGGGTGATTCGGCGGAGGCTATGTAAATGACGAAGACCTGTTGCAGGCGCGCTATCCCCGCAAAATTAAGCAGTGAACGGTTTTGGATCATATGTATCGTTATTATATTTGCTGTCGCTGTCGGCGTGGGAATCCTTTGACTTTTTACGTGGCCTCGGTACCGTGGTAAAAGAACTCGATTCGGTTTCGACGTTTGTACCGTCGCTGTGGCCCTCGCGAGCGCCAGTGTCTCCGATGTATGTATTGTGCGTAAAGTACAGAGTGCGTACTTCAAAATATTAAAGTGAAAGGAAGCGCAGCTTCATACGCAGTCAAAATTGCAGGAGCTTAAAAATTTAACCGCGGGGATCTGTGTAAATATAGCAAGTTGCCCAATGCCGAGGCCGCAGACATTCTACCCCGTTCTCCGCAGAGTCGGCGAAATCAACGTCTGAGGTGGGGCATGTCTCTGCGGCAGCTCGCCTTCAGGTTACCGGGGGTTTGGCAGCAAGCTACCCTCCCTTCGCGATTTCCAGAACCCGAGTTACACCCATTCCGCTCTCGCTTGCTTATACGTCATTTCACAGGCAGGTGGCTCCCAACAGACCGGCGCCAAGAAACGAAACAGGCACCGATATGTATGTAGAGTACTAAGTACTGTACCCTTACTCGAGTAGAGCTCGGAGCGCTTGGCGGCAGGCAGACTGGGAAACGGCGTAAAGAAGCTGTTACACGCAACCTACGGAGGCCACAGCAGCACGGCTCGGGGCTGAGATGGCAACTCAGGCCCTGCTCACTCATCAGCGCAGCATTTGGAAGCTTCCATCGTGGCTCAGCACCGAGTCGAGGACAACCATGGTAAACCGGACGTATTTACGCGGATCCGCCTAGCACCGGAGGGGGTTAGCGTTGGTGTGGAGCGGCAGGGGCTTCCCCAACGTCGAAGCAAAAATCCCAACATGGTGGGTGGTTCCGCCAGCGCCCTCGCCGCTGAGTGCTCTCTGCGTACCCTGAAGCCGCAATTGATATGCCCAGGCGCCCAGTAGTGATATCCATGCGCAATTCTGTTTCCGAGTGATGCTGTGAACCTGTGTAGCCCCTCCCCTTGCACCCCACCTTCGCATTCTTACCGCAGAGGCTAGTCTCAACACGTTTGCAAATCGCATTTATTATCTTCGTGGGCATCCATCCAGCAGCTCTGCTGCCCGCTGTCTCACCACTCTTACTCCCTCTTGTTCCCCTCCTCCTGCTCCCTCTCTCTGCTGCCATTGCTACATCACTTCCGCGTCATCTCCTCCTTCGTGCCTTCTGTTTCTTATTCTGCGGCGCTCGTCGTTCTTGTCGTCGCATCGTAGCCATCGTTGTTCTCTATCTACACCGCCTACCTGCTTCTGCGACCTATCCTGTCCGTGTTGGAGATATCCGGCAGATAGTACACTCAAACTCGCTCGCGACTGCGTCTAATCGTACTGGAGGTGTAAACGGCAATTCAATAGTATATTATACCAAGATGTCGTCGGAAAAAGCATCACCGACAGATGATGCCGGCAGGCTCGGCCACAAAAAACAGCCTTCGTCATCAAGCTACTCTGCAAGATTTAAACTCCCTTCCCACTTCATTGGAGGCAACCGCCTGGATGTGGCGGCTCCGGGTCCTGTGAAAGATTTCGTTGCTGCTCACGATGGTCACACTGTTATTGAGAAGGTTTGCATATCTCCCTGTGTTCCATTACAATTGCATTATATACGAGATAACCTTTCCGGAAAGCAATGGAGCAAATGCGCTAACGGTATGCGGAAATTTCAATAGGTCCTCATCGCAAATAATGGTATCGCCGCTGTCAAGGAAATCCGAAGTGTGCGAAAATGGGCCTACGAGACTTTTGGAGATGAGAGGGCTATACAATTTACAGTGATGGCCACTCCGGAGGACTTGAAAGCGAACGCAGATTACATCAGGATGGCGGATCAATATGTCGAGGTTAGTTGTCTCTGCTATTTTTCGCGGGTTCAATCATGTGCTTTCACGCGGGCTATTCCAATCATGTTTCAACCACGCCCAGACGCTGATGTAATTTGATGCAGGTTCCTGGAGGGACAAATAATAATAACTATGCCAATGTGGAGCTAATTGTCGACGTTGCGGAGCGAATGGGTGTTCATGCTGTTTGGGCCGGATGGTTTGCTATTTCCCTTACTCACAAAGGAAAATTAAAAAACGAAATTGGAAAATTGTTCTGACTAAATGTTACTCTAGGGGCCATGCAAGCGAGAACCCTAAACTTCCCGAATCGCTCGCAGCTTCAAAGCACAAGATCGTGTTCATTGGGCCGCCCGCTTCGGCCATGCGATCTCTCGGAGATAAAATCTCTTCCACAATCGTGGCACAGCATGCAAAAGTGCCTTGTATTCCTTGGAGCGGTACCGGCGTAGATGAGGTCCAGATCGATGATATTGGTCTTGTTACCGTTGGTGACAGCGTTTATGATAAAGGTTGCACGCATTCGCCGGAGGAAGGATTGGAAAAGGCCCGAGAGATTGGTTTCCCTGTCATGATCAAAGCTTCCGAGGGAGGCGGAGGAAAGGGTATCCGAAAGGTGGAAGGCGAGGAAAACTTCAAGTCCCTGTATAATCAGGTTGCGAACGAAGTTCCTGGGTCACCTATTTTCATCATGAAACTTGCCGGCAATGCTCGACATTTGGAGGTTCAGTTGCTGGCCGATGAGTACGGTAACAACATCTCTCTGTTTGGACGTGACTGCTCGGTACAAAGACGGCACCAAAAGATCATTGAAGAAGCGCCTGTAACTATTGCAAACTCGAATACCTTCCACGCCATGGAGCGTGCTGCCGTACGCCTCGGAAAGCTCGTCGGATATGTGTCGGCTGGTACCGTGGAATATCTCTACTCTCATGCGGATGACAAATTTTATTTCCTCGAGCTAAATCCTCGCCTCCAGGTTGAGCACCCTACAACTGAAATGGTTACTGGTGTCGATCTCCCCGCCGCCCAGCTTCAAATTGCTATGGGTCTCCCGCTACACCGGATCCGCGACATTCGTCTCCTGTATGGTGTTGACCCTGCTTCTTCCAGCGAAATCGATTTCGATTTTTCGAAGGAAGGCTCCCAAACTACCCAGCGCAGGCCGACACCTAAAGGACACACAACTGCCTGCCGTATCACATCCGAAGATCCCGGTGAAGGATTTAAGCCTTCCAGCGGTATGATGCATGAACTCAATTTCAGGTCTTCGTCAAATGTCTGGGGTTATTTCTCTGTCAGTACTGCGGGTGGAATCCACTCGTTTTCTGATTCCCAATTTGGCCATATTTTTGCCTACGGAGAGAACCGCAGCGCATCGAGGAAACACATGGTTGTTGCGTTGAAGGAGCTCAGCATTCGCGGTGATTTCAGAACTACAGTGGAGTACCTCATCAAACTTTTGGAGACACCGGCTTTCGAAGATAACACAATTACCACGGGATGGCTTGACGAACTCATTTCCAATAAGCTTACCGTTGAGCGACCGGACCAGATGCTTGCGGTTGTTTGCGGAGCGGTTACCAAGGCTCATGTGGCTAGCGAGGCGTGCATTGCGGAATACCGGACTTCACTCGAGAAGGGCCAAGTTCCGGCCAAGGACATCCTAAAGACTGTTTTCCCAATTGATTTCATTTACGGGGGGAACCGGTATAAATTCACCGCGACCAGGTCAAGCTTAGACTCTTATCACATCTTCATCAATGGTTCAAAATGCAGCGTTGGCGTGAGAGCATTGACAGATGGTGGATTGTTGATTCTGTTGAGCGGACGGAGTCACAGCGTCTACTGGAAAGAAGAGGTTGGCGCAACCAGATTGAGCGTCGATAGCAAGACCTGCCTTCTCGAGCAGGAGAATGACCCCACCCAACTTAGGACACCATCGCCCGGAAAGCTCGTCAAGTTCCTGGTCGAGAATGGTGAACATGTCAAGAAAGGTCAAGCTTTTGCTGAAGTCGAGGTCATGAAGATGTACATGCCCCTCATTGCCCAGGAAGATGGCCACGTGCAGCTTCTCAAACAGCCTGGCGCTACTCTTGAGGCTGGTGACATTTTGGGGATTTTGGCTTTGGATGACCCTAGCCGCGTCAAGCATGCAACACCATTCGATGGTCAGATTCCAGACTTTGGACCTCCGCAGGTTGTCGGAAACAAACCTCCGCAAAGGTTTGCCCTCCTCACCGGTATCCTCCGCAACATCCTCGATGGATATGACAACCAGGTTATCATGGCCTCCACCCTCAAAGAGCTCATCCAAGTACTCCGTGACCCCGAACTCCCCTATGGTGAATGGAGTGCTCAGTTTTCCGCATTACACTCTCGAATGCCGCAAAAACTCGAGGCGTCTTTCTCGCAGATTGTGGATCGTGCTAAGGCCCGAAAGAGCGAATTCCCGGCCAAGCAGCTCCGCAAAGCCTTCGACAAATTTTTGGAGGATTTCGTACAGCCTGGCGACGCTGAGATCCTTAAGGCCTCCTTGGCACCACTGGTCACCGTCATGGATCAGTACGCTGAAGGCCTGAAGGCCCACGAATTTGCTGTTTTCTTGAGTCTTTTGGAGCAATATGAGAAGGTTGAGAAACTGTTTTCCGGGCAAAACACCCGAGATGAAGACGTTATCCTCAAACTTCGCGACGAGAACAAGGAAGATATCGACAAAGTTGTCCAAATCGTACTTTCTCACAGCAGGATCGGTGCAAAGAACAACCTTACCCTTGCCATCCTCGAAGAATATCGCCCAAACAAGCCCAACAGTGGACCAGTCACGAAATTTTTCCGCCCTCTGCTCAAATCTCTTACCGAACTCGAATCTCGTTCCACATCAAAGGTCGCCCTCAAGGCTCGTGAGGTCCTGATTCAATGCGCTTTGCCATCCTTGGAGGAGAGAGCAGGTCAGATGGAGCACATTCTTCGATCTTCCGTTGTCGAGTCCAGGTATGGTGAGACTGGGTGGGAGCACAGAACACCAGCCATTGACGTGCTCAAAGAGGTCATTGACTCAAAGTATACCGTTTTCGATGTTCTTCCTACTTTCTTCGCCTACTCTGATCCCTGGGTTTCTTTGGCTGCCTTGGAAGTTTACGTACGCAGAGCTTACAGGGCGTACCACCTTCAGGCCGTCAATTATCACAACACTGATTCCGAGCCCCCCTACGTTGTTACTTGGGACTTCCAATTGAGAAAGGTCGGAGTTTCGGAATACGGCATGCCTCAGCCCTCAACACCGGCAACTCCTAGTGATGATGGCTTCAAACGTGTCGGCTCTATCAGTGATCTCTCATTTTTGATCGGCAAATCCGAGACAGAGCCCATGAGGAAGGGTGTTATCGTTCCCGTATCGTATATTGACGAGGCTGAAGAGTCACTTTCTCGCGCATTGGAGCTCATTCCCCGTCGCCAAGCAATTAAAGGTAAGTCTGGTGGTTTGATGGCCAACCTTGAGGGTAGAAGGAGACCTGCACCCCTCCGATCGTCAAGCGACGACGAGGATCAATTGTCGGCTGTTTGCAACGTTGCGGTCCGTGACGCGGAGAGTTTGGACGACAAGGAGATCTCAGAGCGAATTAGGCCTCTTGTGAATGAATTTAAGGAAGAATTGATGGCACGGTCTATTCGCAGGATAACCTTCATTTGCGGCCACAAGGATGGATCTTACCCGGGATACTTTACTTTCCGCGGACCGGAATACAACGAGGACGAGAGTATCCGTCACATCGAGCCTGCATTGGCCTTCCAGCTTGAATTGGGCAGACTATCGAACTTCCACATCAAGCCGGTCTTCACCGAAAATCGCAATATTCATGTTTACGAGGCAGTAGGTAAGGAAGTTGCCAGTGACAGGAGATATTTCACCCGTGCTGTCGTCCGTCCTGGGAGATTGCGAGATGAAATTCCTACCGCTGATTACTTGATCTCCGAGACCGACCGCCTGGTGAATGATATCCTTGACGCATTGGAGATTATCGGGAATAACAATTCTGACCTCAACCACATCTTCATCAACTTTTCCCCTGTGTTCCCTCTGAGCCCCGAAGAAATCGAACCTGCCCTTGGCGGTTTCATCGAGCGCTTTGGAAGGCGTCTTTGGAGACTCCGGGTCACTGGTGCTGAAATTCGTATCATCTGTACTGATCCTTCTAGCGGTGTTGCATACCCTCTCCGTGTTCTTATTCAGAATGTCTCCGGGTATGTCATTCAGGTTGAGATGTATGCCGAGAAGAAATCCGACAAGGGACACTGGGTCTTTCACAGCATTGGCTCCAAATCCGGTTCTATGCACCTTCGACCCGTCAGCACCCCCTACGCAGCAAAGGAATGGTTGCAACCGAAGAGATACAAGGCGCATCTCATGGGTACCCAGTATGTTTACGATTTCCCCGAGCTGTTCAGACAAGCTATCCTCCAGAGCTGGCTTAAGGCTAGCCAGAAGGTTCCCGCTCTCAAGGATAAGGTCCCTGGTCCTCCAGACTGTTTGGAATACTCCGAGCTTGTTGTAGATGACGCCGGCGATCTTGCAGAAGTCCGACGTGAACCCGGCACCAACACTCATGGTATGGTTGGATGGCTCGTCACTGCAAAGACCCCCGAGTATCCCAGAGGCCGACGATTCGTCATCATTGCCAACGACATAACCTTCAAGATTGGGTCTTTTGGACCTGCGGAGGACCGCTTCTTTAACAAGTGTACGGAGCTTGCTAGGCGGCTGGGGGTTCCGAGGATTTACCTCTCTGCAAACTCGGGAGCGAGAATTGGCCTGGCAGAAGAACTTATTCCTCACTTCTCCGTTGCTTGGAACGACCCTGAGAAGCCCGAATCTGGTTTCAAGTACTTGTACTTGAAGCCGGAGGTTTACAAGAAGTTCACCGACAGGAAGCACAAGGAGGTTCTTGCCGAGAGGGTTGTGGAGGATGGCGAGGAACGTTACAAAATTACTACCATTCTTGGAGCTGAGGATGGTCTGGGTGTCGAATGTTTGAGGGGTTCTGGTTTGATTGCTGGAGCCACTAGCAGGGCGTATGAGGATATTTTCACCATCACACTCGTCACTTGCCGTTCGGTCGGTATTGGCGCTTACTTGGTCCGCCTGGGTCAACGTGCAATCCAAATCGAAGGACAACCTATCGTAAGAACATGTTTTCCATGTATTTAAGAAAGGTTGCTAACAAAAATCTCCAGATCCTCACTGGCGCGCCTGCCATCAATAAGCTGCTTGGACGCGAAGTCTACACTTCCAACCTGCAACTGGGTGGTACTCAAATCATGTACCGCAACGGTGTTTCCCATTTGACTGCCAACGACGACTTCGAGGGTGTCCAGAAGATTGTGGAATGGATGTCCTATGTTCCTGACCGCAAAGGGGCCCCTGTTCCCGTCTCGCCAAGCATGGATACCTGGGATCGCGACGTCACCTATGTTCCGCCTCAGAGGAACCCGTACGATGTTAGGTGGCTCATTGCTGGTAAGGAGGATGAGGAAGATTTCCTGACTGGTCTTTTCGATCGGGACTCGTTCCAGGAAACCCTCAGCGGTTGGGCCAGGACTGTGGTTGTTGGTCGTGCTCGATTGGCGGGTATTCCAATTGGTGTTATCGCTGTTGAAACTAGATCCATTGAGAATATTACCCCTGCGGATCCCGCGAACCCCGACTCGACGGAGATGGTCACTCTGGAGGCTGGCCAAGTTTGGTACCCGAACTCGGCTTTCAAGACGGCTCAGGCTATCAACGACTTCAACCACGGAGAACAACTACCCTTGATGATCCTTGCTAATTGGCGTGGATTCTCCGGTGGACAGAGGGATATGTACAACGAGGTTTTGAAGTATGGTTCATTCATTGTCGACGCTCTCGTCAAGTACGAGCAACCAATCTTCGTGTACATTCCGCCGCATGGAGAGCTTCGTGGTGGTTCTTGGGTCGTCGTCGATCCTACAATTAATGAGAATATGATGGAGATGTATGCCGATGAAGAATCCCGCGGTGGTGTCCTCGAACCTGAAGGCATTGTCGGTATCAAATACCGTCGCGACAAACAGCTCGATACCATGGCTCGCCTCGACCCTATTTATGGAGACCTCCGCCGCCAGCTTGCAGACAAGAACCTTACCCAGGAACAACAGTCCGTCATCAAAGTTAACATGACCGAGAGAGAGAATCTTCTCATGCCCGTCTACAGTCAAATTAGCATTCAATTTGCCGATCTTCACGACCGAGCAGGACGCATGATGGCCAAGGGAACAATTCGTCAACCCCTTCAGTGGCAGCACGCTAGACGCTTCTTCTACTGGCGTCTCCGCCGTCGTTTGAATGAGGAATTGTTCCTCAAGAAGATTGCTTCTGCTGACAAGGGCTCGACTCGTGTGGAGAACTTGGCGAGACTGAAGTCACTTGTAATCGCCGATGGAGAGAGTACCGTCTTCGACGATAACGACCGGTTGGTGGCCACATGGTACGAGGAGAACAAGAAGGAGGTTTTGAACAAGATTGAAGGACTCCGGCAAGAGGGAGTGGCGATTGAAGTTGCAGGCATGATCAAGGAGAATGGAAGTGGTGCGCTGAAAGGTGTTGCAATGGCCCTTGGGAAGTTGAGTGAGTCTGAGAGGGAAGAAGTTCTTAAAATGCTTTCTGCGGCGAGTTCCAACTAGATGGGCGATGAATGGCGGCGGGTTAATGTCTAAAATGATGGTTTCAGTTTTCAGTTTTCAGTTTCAGTTTCAGTTTTTTTTTTTTTTTTCTAGGGCTGGGGTAAAATGTCTTTTCTTTTTTTTTTTATAGCTTTTTCTGGGATCAGCGACAGGGTGGTGAGGGCTTTTTTTTTTTTCGTCTGTTTTGTTCGTTGATTGTACTTTTTGTTTTTTGTTTGTTTGTTTGTATTTTGCTATTTTGGCTTATATACTGTTTGAGCAGGGGAATTTTCGTGCAAATAAAGTGCTTCTGGTGTTTTTATAAATGTTTCTGATGAGTGTTTGAAATAAAGAGCTTGATTTTTTCTCTTTACATCGGTATCGCAAGTTGCTCGATTGTCGCGAGAGTGTAGGTAGGTGAAAGTGTTTTTTTTTTTTTTTTTTTTTTTTTTTTGTTAAAAT
>JABYPW010002820.1:0-10195 GCA_016880775.1 Phymatotrichopsis omnivora | reverse complement strand
CAATTCCAGTGTATTGTGTCAATGCGACAACAGGCAAGTAGGGCTAGGTAGGTATGGAAAACGGTAGATGGAATCGTAATGATACAGAAAGAAGAGAGAGAGAAAAAAGAAAAAGAAAAAAGAAAAAAAAAGAAGGCATGGAAAACAGCAACCCATGAAACTTCCTTTTCCACCGAGTAGCGCCTAGCAAAACAACAAACGAGCAAAAAAAAAAAAAAAAAAAAAATTGCCTGTGGGGTAAAAAGAAATATACTAAAAATGAAATGCCATCCAGAACCAAAGGTGTAAACCCGATTTTTCCATGTAATTGTTAGTTCGTTAAAAAGAAGGTCCTGAAACATAGTCCTTAGCATTGCGTTCAGCGTAGAGCTTTCTCATCAGAGATTGGGTCCCAAATATGAGCCAACCATCAATGCCCAGTTGCCACTCTGGGCCTCGATGCTTTCTTGAACTTGTCGTTGAAGTGCTGCATATTCAGGCTGGCAGACGCACTGATGATAATTCACATCCGACAGCAAAAAAGCCGGGATTGCCCTGTTCAGAAATACATGAAACACCATAGTGGACTCATCCACGGGCACTAAGTAGGGTTAGCTGCCTGCTAGAAAGGAGCACGCAAACAATCGAAAGAACATACTATTCCTTGATATCTCCTGGCAGTGAGTACAGGTGGATGACAGGTGAGCTTGGCCTGTGGAGGGGTCGATAAAGCTAGCGGTGAATATCAGTATTCATTTCCAGCATTTGTTGCGCCGGTAGGTAGAAAGAATTGAACTTACTGAACACTGAATGACACAAGTTTGCGATATTCTCCATCGTGGATATCGCTAGTACTCTCGCTCGTCTTAGGTGGCTTAGGTCTGGAGCTCCTATGACGGCGAGTAGGCCCGGCCGAGACTGTTTTCGGCTCAGGGCCATGAACAGATTCGTTTCCTTTGCCAAACTTTTCATCTTGAGCCTTCTGCCAATTGCCAAGGCGTTCCTTGTAAGCAGTCACTTTCTTGTTGTCAGCGGCAATGACTTTGGCCCTCATCGCTTCGAGACTTCCATGATATCTGATAGCCCGGTCCAAACCCTGTTTCCTTGACGTCACATAAACCCCATCCTTGACAAGGTTGACCATGTGGGAAGGAGGCTGAACCTTGGCAGCAGGGAGCCGGTGGATCTCTTTGTCGCTGAGACGGAACCTGTTCTGGGCGGCCGTCCTCACAAGAGTCTCGAAGCGGGAGTCGTGTTGCAGGCAGAAATCGCATGCACGGCACATCTCGGGGAAGTAAATAAGGTTCCCGGAGTTGCCGCACTAAAGGTGAGCGACAACGGTTAGCAATAAAGGCCAAACGGCTAACCGCCCCCACGTCAAACTCAGCTATGCCCGCCTCCTTTTATCCATACGTATGACAAAGCGGCAGATCTAAGGTACTTGGGAACATTGGAAATTGCGGGGTCAAAGCACGCAGGCAGCGGAAGCTCACCTTAACGCAACGCCAGTCAAAAAACGCCTGAAGGCAGTGTATCGTGTAGAATTTCTCGATTCCAGTCGTGGCCATGCATTTCAGAACAGTAGGGTTATTCCTAAGCACAACGGCGTATTTCCAATAGAAGGGGTGATTCTCCAAGACATCCTGCACGAACAACCAATTAAACACATTCGGAACGTGAGCTATCGGGTTTAGTAAGGAGAGCACTCACCTTCATGTGTTTGCTTACTCGCAGGCAGGCAGCGAAAGTGCGAAGGGTCATGCCATCCACGACGGCGTGAAGTATTTCCAAGGGAAACTTTGCCAGCGTCCCCTCTGGCGTGGCAGGAAGGGAACTGTTACCCTCACGTGCAGCCACATACTGCTGTTCGGTTCTTCTCCTCCTTCTGGCACGCCCTACTGCGGTGGTGGGTCCCGAGACGGCACCGGTACCAGCAGCAGTCGTGACGGCCTGGCTTTTCTCCGCCTGGGCACCCGGAGCGTCCGTGATGGACTGCGGGCTGGCGGCCGTCGAGACCAGAGAAGTGTCTGAGAGGCCTGGTGGGGAATTACCGGGCAGACTTCCCCCGGAATAGTAAACTCCGTCATTGTTATATTGCGAAGTGCTCATGAATCCATAGTTGTAGTGAGCGAATTCGTCGTGCTGAACATAGAAGTCGTGGTAAGAGCCTCCGTAGTCACCGTAAGGGGCAGATGACGCAGGTTGGTGGTGTTGGGAAGTACCCCACATAGGCGCAACGGGCGCGGCCTGAGCAGGAGGGGATGCTGGCGGCGGGGCATAGGAGTAGGGACGAATTGGGGCCCAGAGGCTGTCGAACACGTCTTGGTTGCTACCGGATAGGACGCCGGGAGTAGGCGTGGAGCTGTTCGGCGCGCCGTACGCGTCAGGCCCCGCTGGGTAGGCTGCGAGTGCACAGCTCGCATCTTCTGTGGATGGGATAACTGCACAGGGCTTTTCCTCCTCCCCTGCCTCTCGCTGACGAGCTGCCGGAGGACGGAGATTGTCGCTGGGAGTGAAGTGGCTTTGGGATGGCATTCTGCACTCCCGCTGCATCGATTTGTACGTCGAATCAGGAAAGGATGGAGAAGGGGGGAAAGAGTGGGTGGATCGAGTGTGCAAAAGCAGGCAGAACACGAATGGTTTTTCCCGCCCACGAGCGGTTTGTAGCCAAGGATGGAAGAGGAGCAGGCGCTGAGGATGGCCGTCCCAGCAGATCGTGCACCACGTACGACTGGGGAGGAAGCGGTACAGAGAGTTGGCCAGAGCGAGGGGATGTTTGGGAGGGGGGCGCGGCTTGCAGGCGTGTGATGCAGGAACAAAAAAAAAGGAAAAAAAAAAAAAAAAAAAAAAATTGAAGCATGTGCGGAAAAGGCACAAATGCTCGGGGTTCCCGTACTTTTTGATCCGTGCTTTTTGCCCCAGCGCCTCGCAACGATAAAGCAAGGCACCGAGCAAGGCACTGGTCTGCGGTCGAAACTCGACCTCTCACGTGGCGATGAGCTTGAGAGTATGCCGTCGTCCGCCGCGGGCTCTCCGCCACAATACGTTCTGGAGGACGTTTGGCCTTCCTGACATTCTCCGGCTCATTGCTATTTCCCCATTCCCCGCTTTTCACCACTCCAACCCACGAATACGCTCACCTCATCATGCAGCTGTATCATATGTATACACCGACCTTGTTCATGTAGGTGTCCTGTCCCCACCTTTTCCCATGCTGCAAGTATTCCGCCTGCGAAACTTGCTGCCAATCTCTCCTATCTTACGAAAAAGCTGTCTTCAGCAACGATACAGCTATCAGGGCCGCTTTAAAACTGAACAGGTGTGCTGATTTCTGCATCGTAGCTTTTTATTAGAACCATTCCACTGATTCTTGCTGAACTGCAGAAATATACTCGGCAGACGTTTCGGGGCCCTTTCCATCCTCGTTTAACAGCTGTTGGCCGTATTCGCCACGCCCGATACCCCTGCTACCGCTGAGAGTAGCACCGCCTAAATCGCTGTTTCTCGGGGAGTGCCTTGCCTTAAACAATCCAGCATCTAACCATGGCAGGTATCGAAGCTGACAGACGATCCTTGAAGAGAGTGGTGTATTTTCGGTGTATTTTCGGTGATTCCCGGTGCATACAATGGGATAGACCGATGTCTTGCTCCTTATCAGAGAAGTCGTTCGCTCGGTGGTAGGGAGATCAAAATAAGCTCATGGTCTGTGCAGCGGGGATATTCGGAACCTGCCGTTTTCTAAAAATAGCTCAATACTGCATCTGCGATCTGTTGTATTACCAGAAATTTCGGGAGGAAAGGGGAAGCGAGACGGAAATAATGGATCGGCAATCCAATTTCTCCTGTGAATTTCCACATGTTCTCTTTCTCCTAGAAAAAAACGAATACGTTAAAAAAAAGTGGGGAAGCAGATATTGCTGCTGGTTTCGTAGAAGAATTCAGGTAATGAGGGAATGAGATGAGTGGAGAGAGCCAGTTGATTTGCAGGGCCTTCGCCAAGTACTATTCACAAAACACAACATGTCCACGCGTTAACGTAGCACAAACCCCGATTTAATTCGCAAGAGCGCTTCAAGGTCATCCACAATTATCTGCACTGAATGGAATCTTCTATGATCTTCTGTGCATAACTCCAGCGCCCGCTTGGTGGCTGGGGAATATCAAAGTGTCTGCTATAACAACGTTCTCCGGTCTTCCAGCGGTGAAGACTATAACTTCTGCAATGTCGTCCGGAGTTAGGGGATCCACACCGCTATAGGTATGCCATTTTGTTAGCTTCTTGCTGTTGATACTGCAAAAGTGGATATGAATTAACTTGGCAGTGGTTAGTAGAATTGTCAAACATACGCATAAACGGCATCGGCCTTCGCCTTATCTCCCCGGAATCTAACAACCGAAAACTCCTGGTTTCCAGAGATTAGCGGATTTATCGTATATTGTTTCGCTACTGCCTGAAAGATGGCACTGGATTCTCACCGTCTCCACCTGGCCCGGGTCAACTTCAATGACCCTAATCCTTGTCGCGATCAACTCCTTTCGAAGACTCTCCGTGAAGCTTCTGATGGCAGCCTTGGTTGCGCAGTAAATGGCTCCACCTGCATATGCGTCACGACCGGCGATGGAGCCGATATTGATGATGTCTCCTTTGCCGCCGCGAGCGAGCATAGTTGGGAGAATTGTCTGGGTCATCTAGGGGAATTATCAGTCTCTATAGGATTGGTGCTGAAAATCGGTAGGCTGACGCTGATGAGACCCGTCACGTTTGTGGCCATCATGACGTTGATATCCTCTTCGGCGATTTCGCCGACTTTTTCGACACCCTTGACAAGCCCTCTGCGAATCGCGTACAAGTTAGTGTTCGTTTGGGAGTGATTGGCGCGGCTTAGAGCTCATTGATGGGACGTAGTACAAGGGAAAGGTAATCGTAAAAATCACGATTGAAATCTACATACGCATTGTTGACCAACACATCAATTTCCTTCCATCCATCCGGCAACTTCCCCAAAAATTCCTTGACCTGCTGGCTACTGCTAACATCCAATTTCACAGGTAGCACCTTCGTCTTTCCGCCGCTCTCCTCCTCAATCTGCTTCGCGATCTCTTTCAACGTCTCTTCCCTGCGCGCGGTGAGGATGAGCTTGATATTCGGCGAGGTCCTTGAAAACTCGATCGCAGTGCTGCGACCAATTCCAGACGAAGCTCCGGTGACCAATATGGTCTTACCCTCCAGACGAACCGCCATTCGTGAGTGCGACATCTTTGCAGCCTGGGGTGCTAGGAATCGAAGGTATCGGTTGGCTGGAGACTTCGAAACATCAACTAGCGAGGTAAGAACGTGGAAAAAGGAACGAGATGGCATCTAAGTGCGGGGTTGGCGAATCGAAGATCCACAGAGATACCCTAGGGGAAATCGAGATATATGGTTGGGTAGGTACGTGGGGGCCGGCAAAACACACTGCGGGGGATTGACAAGTCAGGGCCCTTATCATATCGCCCTATCAAGGTCCTTGTCAACTCCCGTTGCCCCATCGATCCTCGGCACATAACCGACCGACTGCCCGCAGATTGGGTTTTATTCTATTTTGCCATGACGTCTGTATGTTTTGCCCTACGGCGCTAGAGAATACTTGGAAGTGGGGGTAGAATCTAGTTTTGCCGGAACTTTCCACGGTCGCTGAAGTTGAGTCTTTGGGCTATAACGTCAATTTAATAAAATTCATTTTTGCTTCCCGCTTCTTATACGAACACTAAAAATATTCGTAGAAAGGACTAGTACCTGTCGTAGGCACGTTTCTGTTTACTCACCGCTCTCGGACGATTGGAGTGGTTCGGAGTTAACAGCCTGTCGTACATATATTACACGGTACTGAGTACATGTAGAGTACTACATAGTACAGCGCCCGCATTATTACATATACTGTGCAGGCTGCAAGATCCTGAGCGTTGATGCAAGGGTTGAAGGGCTGAGGAAATAGATCGATTTTGGATCGTTGATTACACAGAAAAGCCCTAAAAATATGCTCGATCACGTGTAACAAAGGCGGGATAAAAGCTGATTCGTCGCATGGACATCGACACATCGGGATCTACCGATCATCTGGGCGTCCCATGAATGAATGACTAGTCGCTTCCTCCTCCCTTTCTCCACCTTTCTCCAGCCCTTCAAGGACGTCAACTCAACGTCTTTGTCGTATCCAACCTTAAAAACCAAAAAGCGACGAGCCCAGTCCGATACACAGTAACCGTACATTGCACAAATATGAACAGCAAAATCGCAGCCATGCAGAACAAAGTTATTTTCGTTGTCATCGCCGGCGCCGTTCGTCGGTAATCTGGTGTGGCTCGTGGATCAACGACATGGCGCCCCTTTTGCGGCCCTTTTGCTTCGCCCTCATCATGGCGTCAGCAGGAGATCATCGTTTGCTTTTCGGAGGATTCGTCGCGTTGATTTGTTTGAGTATCGATTAACTATACATTTTGCGAGCGAAAAGGCTTTTTGTTTCTGGGTGTGGGTGTCGTCGGCTGCTGCTGTTTGCCGGGTTCGGTTTGGAGCGGGCAGCTTGGAACGCGGCTCTTCAACAACCTTATTCTGTGGGCCGCTTCTGTCTAGCATGGAGCCTGTTTGCGCTGAAGCTGCTTTGCCTGCCCGGAGCAGCGTGGGGCGTCGAGTTTTCCTGCTCGCGCTGTGTGTGCTGCTTGCTTTTCTCTGCCCACACACTGCTCTCCACCTCTCTCCCCACCCACTTCTCCTCCCTCCTCTCATGCACACACACACATCCTCCGCCGAGCACTCGCTTCTTCAGCTTTACCTTCACCTCTACCTTCTTCCGCTTGCGCTGCCTGTACTTTTTGTGCTGCTTGTACTTTTTGTGCTGCTTGTACCTTTACTGTGCGTTTCACTGTTCAAGACCACGATGGCTATACTCTGGTCCTTTTTACAAACCTTGGGAGCTCAGACTCCCGCCGACGACCAGTCGGGAGCAATTCCCTTTCCTAGTTTATCTCCTCCTGCCGACAACCGTCCTGTTGGTCTCAGGAATTTCCCCACCTCCTCTTCTGCTGCTGCCAGCAATCGTCGCATTGATGGCACTAGTACTTATGTTTCCCGTGCTCAGGCGACTCGACGTGTAAGCTTGCCTCTCCTGAACCAACCTTGTGTGATGAGTACTGATTAACCTCTTCTCCGTAGCGCGGTTGGGGCGGTTACTTCGCACCGTTTATCAGCAGAATGGGATACAATGGTTCAATCGAGGTCAACTGCATTGAAGGTGCCTGGAATAGATTGCTCGCTAATTTGGGCTTTACGGAGCTCACGTACTCTGACCTTCGAATTATTCAGCGTTGCAGTGTATTGGAATATGTCCCTGTATGTTCATCTCACTCTTCTATGCTCGCGATATTTAATTTCTCCTGCTTTTGGTTGATTGAATTTTCGCTGACACGGCAGCAGAATTTTCAAGAGGCATTTAAGATGCTTCGTAAATCAAGCCCAATGGAAGCCACGTCCGTTATTGAAGTGCAGACTGTCATCGTCGAATTTTCTGTTGAGACCTGCAGCGTCTTTGCCGGAATGAAGGCGGAAACAGACATTCTATATGCAACTTCCGTATACATGGACTCCCTTAGCGCTGGTATCCCGAAGATCACCATCACTGATTACGAACCTGACGCTCCTAGAGGCTTCGATGGTGATCGCCGCTCGGAGATGTGGAGAGCCATGACCAAAGGCTCCAACAACCTTTGGTGCGAGTGGAAAGGACGCTTCACCGTTACCAACAAGAATGAGAGACTCAGAAATTGTGATGGAAATATCTTTGAGGCTCCAGTCGAGACTGACGATGTGGAGGACACGGAAGATGGGAGTGAGGATCCTGAAATTGACACCCCTGAACTTCATGTTGTCACCATTAGTATGATTCAAAAGAGTGCCGAAATCGTCAGCCCTGAGGCAAGTGACGATGCTGGCCACCCTCCTCCTGACGATGATGGATTGGAGTGGTGGGAGATGGGTGATTTGGCCAATCAGGAGTATGAATTTGATTTCGGCGAAGAGAACGACTCTGATGAAGAAGAAGAGGAGGAGGAGGAGGAGGAGGAGGACGATGGCGGAATTCAATTTAGAGATGATTCTGACTCTGACGAGTCTGACGGGGGGGAGTCTGATGAGGATTCTAGTGAGGAAGAGGACGATGAGGATAGTGCTGATGAGGATGGCTCTGATGCACACTCCAATGAAGAAGAGTATGATGAGGAAGAAGAAGTCACTAAAGCTCCCACCAACACCGCCGTCACCTCCTCTGGCACCGTTCAAAGACTTAAGGTGTTTGATAGCGAGTCCTCTATCCTCAAACCCAAAATCAACGTCGTCCCAGAGGCTTACTCTTCCGACTCGGACACCACTGATTCCAATTCCTCTGCTTACTCCCCTGCAACCCAAGCTTTCCCGACCGAGACGGAACTTACGCCAGCATCATCGCCATCTCTGTCTGTGACCAAGTGCTTGGATGACAGCTGTTCTAACGATGGTGAGAGCGCGAACCCTACGGCGATCATGCCGCAAGGACTATCCCGCGTGGAAATGGCCCACATGGCGTTCGGACTTAGCCTTGAGTTGCCGGAAGATACCCTTCAAGGAATGGAGAATGATAGGAAGCCATTGCTTCATGCCGAGATGGCTAAGAATGAGAAGGATCCGAGTGACGAGGAGGACAGCGAAGAAGGGAGTGACGACTCTGGTGAAGAAGGCTCTGGAAATGGAGAGGAGGAAGATTCCGAAGAAGACCCTGCCGCTGACGAACAGGAGGAGGACGTCGAGGACAATGAGGAGGGTGATGAGAAGGACGAATAGAGGAACTATTTCTCTGCTATTCCTCGAAACATATTCCCAACTTACACCACCAAACATTAACACGTTATCCGATATCAACCATCGTCCAATCCGAACCGCACTCAATACGACGAGCCATCAAAAATTTGTCTTTTTTTTTTTTTCTGCGAGCAACAACATTCTGTGATAGCTTGCATAACCACTTGGAACTGATCGAACTTCGAAACGGAAATGAGCCAAGATATACGATATTTTTGCTGCTGTTTTTTCTTGATTCATGTCTTCCATACTGCGAGCGTTATTATTAGCGTTTTTTTTTTTCTTTCTTTTTCTTGCACTTTTTTTTTCCCCTTTGGTATTAGGCCTTCGGAGTAAATTGGTGTCAACACAGGCTTGGGAAATAAAGTAAAGGGAAGGGAAATGGGAGGCGTAATTTTTTTTTTCCTCTTTTTTCCATTATTTTTTTTTTTTTTTTTTTCCTTGTTCTTTGGAGGTCGACATGCAAGCGAGTTTCTCGTCTTTTCCTGGTTTTTGATTGAGGGATTTTTGGGGGGTGTGAGAGTTTGGGAGGGTGGATGAAGGCGAATTGTATTGTCGACCTCTTTTTTTTTTACTCTTTAGTATTATTTTCTTTTTTGTTTTAGCGGAACTCATGCACGGGACCGATAGCGGGCGGGCTTGGTGTTGTGAATTGGAGGAGAAAGGGTAGGCTTTTTGCTTTGCTTTCTTGTTTTTTTCTCTTTCAAGTTTCATTGTTCCATTTTCTTCCCCCCCCCTTCTTAAGATGGTATAGATTAGAGGAATGCTCGAGTAGACCAGGTTGGAGTCGAATTGAAATTGCTTGTCTTTCGCTTGATATCGCTTTGTGTTTTTTGCGTTTTTTTTTTTTTTTTTTTCCCCTTTTTTCTGAATTTGTGGAGTTTTGAGTTGAGATGTGGCAAGATGGTGGAATATGTTTTTGCAAGTGCTTTACTTTACTTTTTTACCTGTAGGGGAATCGTTGGTTGTGAGTCATGTTAGCCGCGGTGACGGTATGTACGTGAGCCAGTCGGTCGGGCGAGGAGATGGGACTTTGGACAGATCAGGTATGTGATGCATAAGTGGGTTTTTTTTTATTGGCCTTTTTTCCGTACGGAATTTTGTTTTCGGATGGGTATGGAATGGAATGGAACGTGGGTTGAGTCGGAGTCGGAGGCGCTTAGTGGGGGTTGAGATTCTACCGTTGCGGTGACGGTGGTGCTATGAAGCGATGGAGGCTTTTCTGCAGTTTACTAACGTTGCGAGTAGCAACTAGTGGTGGATGTGGGATGGTGATAATGTCTTTGAGGCGGTGCGCCAAAATAAAATGGTAATTTGATTGATTTTTTTTTTTTTTTTTTTTTTTGTTGT
>JABYPW010002819.1:0-10195 GCA_016880775.1 Phymatotrichopsis omnivora | reverse complement strand
AAGTAGTCAATTTATTCCATAAATTATGTATAATTATGCTCTTATTTCTCTTAGTAATACCTTAGTAATAGCTTAGAGCCAATCGGTTTATTTACCGTTTAAAAACATCTGCTTATAATATTTAGATAGATAGAGAGAGGAAAATTACTAGACAAATAAAACCAGGCGAAAAATTCTAGGCCGTATGAAGGTTACCCTGACGGCGCTTAGCGACTGTCACTCCTGTGTATGTGACTATGTCTCTGTTCTTAATTGAATGTAAACGTCCTGTCCGTACAATAGTGACCGAAGGAAAGTAAGAAAAAGGCGAAAAATTCTATGTTGCCAGATTAGCGGATTTCTGAAAATTGGAAGAGTTATTTTGGGAAAAATAGCGGTTTAAAACAACCTTCCTTTCCCTACCCGTAACTCTTTGCCTACTTGAGAGTACAAAGACATCTGTAAGGACCAATCGGGTAGTCGTCGGTTTTGGATCGGAAGAGGGTGGGATCGCTGGGGACATCTTGGTGACCTTGGTGTAATTCTTGTCCCTCGTACCACACTACCACTCCCAGCCCCGAAATCCAAGATATCAACTTCAGAATCGGGATTTGAAAACCGAATACGCTTTTTGGGGGTAATCGGTGCTTTTCTCGCTGGTTCTCCAGTAACTGTTGTGTTTTTTTTTTGTTTTTTTTTCCGGCTATGGCTCGCACTTCTGCAGCTTTTTTTTCGGTCCTTGGCCTTTCTTTCTTCTCACAACCGAATTAGGTCCTCAACGGTAATAACCCATGCTTTTTGAGAGTACATGTTTATCCTTTTTGCTAACCTTAACTTCCTCGTTCTTTGGCCTAATCTGGTGAATGGCGTGCATGTGGATATCATTTGAAGTTAAGGCGTCCTCGGCAGTATGGGAGAAACGTACAACAATCGCACAAATTGAATCCTCGGAAACACCGCTACATACTAATTAGAGGGCTCGATTGGTCTAAAGAATTAACTCATGCTTTCTGTGGGTTGTGTGCTCAAGACTAGCTGGAAAGGTTTGTTAGGTCGGGGTAGGGACGAGTCGGTGTTGTAATTTGCCTATTATAAGTTCGGACGTAAAGGAATAATCCCAATGGCTTCAAATGCATGGACAATATTTGCCACTATATACGTCTGCTTGAGTAATGGATAGAATGAACTGTTTCGAATTAAAGTGTTGGTTACTTGCATGAAATCGTCAACTCCCTTGCCGTAGTAACGCTGAAGAGGGCCAAATAACCCAACATCAAGAGATTGAAGGAGGTGTGTACTGTGAGAAGGTAAACAGTAAAGAATTATGTTATTTTCGAAGCAATAGTTACAAAAATTGAAGTGAATATGCGAGGTATGACCATGACGATAAGTAATCCCGGTGCACCGTCAACTATTGGCTTCGTATATGGATCAAAAAGTTCCGTTAACTACTTATACCCAAGTTCCTCATCTGTCCAACCCTTTGGCGAGCAAGCGAACATGGATCTTTTCCTCCAAAATCTGAACCGATGTGCGAACCAATATAATGTGCACTACCTTTATACACAATAAATGGCGGAAGTGAGTAGCCAGTAGCACATACAGCTTCAATTGCTGTGACCATTTCACGCATCCTATCATGCGTAACTCGTTGATTTTTGCGTCCTTTCCAACAAATCACCTTAGACCTACTTGAAATCCCTATTAAAAACCCTTTTCTCGTCTATGTTGAAGATTTGGTAAGGCTGTAGAATAATCTTGCCAACCTTAAAAATGATCACGGATCTGGCATATGCACGTTGACAGTCTAAAAAGCCACATATTTTGTAGCAAGGTTTGGACGACAGTTGGGGAATCGAGTATATAAGCCAGTTTTTATCCAATTTTTTTGGTCCTCCGTGTGCTTGGGATTGCGTTTGTGCCAAAGAGACTACCATATCATGTAGCAGGCTCACCGCCACGTGATAGATACCCATATCTTGCGTTCCCGAAAAATCTAAACCCAATAGCTATAAAATTGCGCTCAACAAGCCTCTTCATGCTCTCGGGGGAGGAGGGGGGGAGTTATGACTGTGAGGGGGGGATGTTTTAAGGCGGGATTTTTCGCCTAGTTTTATTTGTCTAATAAATTTTCTCTCTCTATAATGCGATACGTAGTTGTGAAGGAAGTATAATTTTTTGTCATCGTCTCGCTTCCCCATGATGTCACGCTTCCCGGTGCCATACGTTAAACCTCTGCACCACATCTTGGCACTCTAAGCAAGCCAAGACTATCTGCAAACCTCTCTACTCGAGTGTGCACCACTCACGTATTTATCTACCCGTCCGCCGGCCAACACGATTCACGAAGGCCCAAAGCTCTCTTGAGGTCCAAATTTTGCAATGACTTCAAAATATGCCGCTCTGCCAGATCTTGTAAATCCAACGTTCGTTTTAGGGAGTAAAAGCTAATGAATCTACAGGATATCTCACAGGATATCTACGAGACTCCAGATCTGGTTGACGATGTTTCCACTATTCCGGTGCGTAGCTTTCCCCCTTCCCCTCACAACACACAATGCAGGCTCCATAGGATGTGGGTAGAGTATCTGGGATGGGTTTTTTTTTTAACGTTTGTGTTGGAGTCTAGACCGGTGACTGCTCCACGTCCCCCATCTCTGAGGAGGGCCGAAGAGAAGAAATTGACCACGCCCACCTCTCACTCAAACACGCGCGGGGCAAATTTAAAGATTCCACTATCGACGCCCAAGATGTCGATTTCTCTGATCGAGTTGGGAGCAAGCGGCGCAGCTACCGATCTTCTATGAGACGAAGGCGGAGACGAGTGGAATTAGATGAAGAGGAAGAGGAGTATGACGATGATGAGGATGTGTTTGGGGAGGAGACTTTGGAGCGGAAATTAGCGAGGTTGAGGAGGGAGGTTGAGGAGTTGCGGGGACAATTGAATGCTCGAGAGGAGGAGAGAGCGGCTGAGGTAGAAGAGGGGATGGAGGGGGAACAGGAGATGGAAGAGGAGGAGATGGTGAGAAGTGGGATTGAGGAATTGAGCGAAGTTCTGGAAGGACTGCAGACGGTCGACAGTGAGGAGAGGGGGGCACATGCGAAGTTGGCAAAGAAGCTGGCCAGTTCTTTGGATGTGGTAGTGCCCGAGGCTGTTGAGGAGAAAATTGAGGGCGAGACAGTGGAGGTTGAAGAAGAGGTAGGTCCAAACATGCCATTTATCCACGATATAAAGCATAGCTAATCAACGCCGGGCTGTCTAGAACCCCCAACTTCCACCCCCCATTACATCAACAACAGCAGCAACCTACACTGTAACTTACGCCCCCGCCTACAAAAAGACCCACGCCCTCGCAAAAGCTGCAGACTTCGACAACCGCATCACGACCCTGGAAAAGGCCCTCGGTATGAGTTCCTCCGCACTGGCAAACATCGATAAACAGCTCCCCAGCTCCGCCATCATACCCACTCTCACTGAGCTTCAACGTCAAATGTCGATTCTTTCCTCCTCTACCCCCTCAGCGCTCGACGCCGCCAGCAGAAGAGTAAAGCAGCTTGTCTCTGAAGTCGAAAAACTTGCCGACGCCCGAAGGGCAGCTAGAGCTGCGTCGGATGGTAGGAGAGACGATGTTGAAGGCGGCGGCGACAATTCCGAGCGGGACGCAAAAATAAATGCATTATATGGAGCATTACCGACGATTGAGAGCCTTGCACCATTGCTGCCGACGGTGCTGGATCGGCTGAGGAGTTTGAGAGCTATACATGCAGATGCTGGTAAGGCGGTTGCGGGACTGGAGAAGGTTGTGAGGCGACAGGAGGAAATGGCAGGGGAAATTCAGAGGTGGAGGGAGGCGTTGGAGAAGATGGAGGGGGTAGTGAAGGAGGGGGAGGAGAGGATCGATGAGAATATGAAGAAAGTTGAGGAGTGGGTTAGGGAGTTGGAGGAGAAGATGAAGATGACGGAGGGGATGGCGTAGCGGTGACGATAATGAGTTTATGAGGCTATGAAGCGGGAGTCGGGTGTATGGTGCTGATTCTGGAGTGTATTGACGATAGCTGGAGTGATTGTTTGGCTCGGGTGTTAAATTGGCGAATGGTGGCAGATGGTGGAAATAATTGTTGGCGCTGTTGATGTTTCTAGATGCCACTTGTGCTTGCATAGAATTACTCCTAGCTATTCTGGCATTTTGTTAATGTGTGCAGGTTGAAAGTAGGGCTTTTATCAAGTCCTTTTACGCATTATGCTGTACTTATGATTTTGCGCGAAAAATTTCTGTGCATGTACATGTACATGGCAGTCTCGGGCTCTCTGATGGATTTGGGTTTATTTACTGATTTGATCATATGTAGCTGATCAAGATACCCCGCAAAAGTTAAGCTGTGGCTGGGTAATGTGCTTCAGTAACAATGTTTATAATGGGGGGTTCAAGTCGTTTCATAATAGGGTGTATATGTAGACCTGGTTTGCCTGCTGCGGAATGCTGCATCTCGGAGAAGAGAAACCTGTAAAGGGGGAGTTGGATGGCGGAACCTCGCGGACGTCAACTCTTTCCAGGTGCTTGTACTTCACCCTAAGTTTTATGTTTGTTTTCCAGTATCCATACTACCTACACTGCACGCAATTTATACTGCATAGATCTACATGCATATGTTATTATACAAATTTTCTATCCCGTACTGGAGCTGCGCTTTTACATAAACTCAACTTGCATACAATCAATAACTTAACTTAATGGATGATCCAACAGAAGTCGACAGCTATTGGATTTTCCAACTATGCAGTTCTCTCAATGTAGGGAGAAGCAGCACCGGAGCGGATTAGACATTGGTGACATCCGTTTTTGCTTGTGTGACATGGCAAGAACGAATGGAAGAACAAAAAGACTTTCGCAATTCACACTCGATCCCGCAAGGACCGCTGCTTGCATTATATATAACTGCTGGGACTTGGCTTGAGGTGTGATGTGTTTATATATAGCTGGGCTGGTCTTTTTCTTTTCCTCTCTGGACCCTGCTCCCACCTCCGCGTTGCTCTTAGAGAAAGGGACATATTGTACGTATCTACCGCCGGTCGAGGGTCCCACCTCCATTGCTTCGTATTGCTTCGAGAGCCCCGTCTCCATTGGTTCGAGAGTCTTGTCGCTTTCTTTAATTACAACACACCATTGCAATATACGCCCCAGATTGCGAAGGGATAAAAAAAAAAATTGTTCGCAGCATTGAAGGTGACACGAATGGACATCCAATATTTGTCTTAGAAATACCTTTCCAGTGCGACTGTTCTTTTACATCGCTGCCAACATCCCTACATTACACAGCGGAGGATTGGTTGCGGTTTGGTTTGGTTCGGTCCGGCAATCCTTACGTAGCAACGCAGCGCACAGCAGAACAAATCCACGGTTCTCATCCGTCCGCTGTGGGAAGCCTTTTCTCAGGTGTCATCAATATCGGCTTCTAGGAAATTCTTGGGATTTCGTATTTCCCCGCCTTTGCGCAGATCCGGGAGCAAAAGTGCAATTGTTTCAATTCGCGGTCGCCGCTGAGTACTCTATGTACTATACACTACCCTGACGCGCTCCCCAGCCATTCCGGAAATCATAACAGCGCTAACCGCTCGCTTCCAATCACTCGTTTTTGCGCAGCATTCTCCGCATACATCAACAAATACGCAACTATTTCAGAAGCTATAACCCCTTTGCTCTCTACAACCATGAGTTCGAAGCGCAAAAGAAGCGCCGCCATCAAAGAAGTCAATGAAGTTGAGAGCGACGGCCACTTCGAATCTGAGGATGAATATGGACGCCCATCCGAGGATGAGCTGGTCGCCCCACAATCGGAATGTCCGTTTTCAGTGGACTATCGTCCAGCAAAGAGGACTCTGCCGAGAGGCAAGAAAGCGAAGCGCCACAAGGCCGACAATAGCGATGTATCTGGGCCTCCGCCGAAACAGGAGCTGGATAAGACCCCACCGGAGGACTTGGCACATATTATTAGGCCGAAGAAGAATTGGGATCAGTTGAAGAAGTATAGGAACTTTGTCGGTGAGTCTTTGATCTTTCCTTTTGTCGTAGAGTGGTCAAAACTGATGGGATGGAGTGTGGGATAGTCGGAACAGAGAGTTTTTCCTTGGGTGAATATATCTTTGTCAATCACAACAACATTGCCCAGGGGGTCGAACTGGCTGCTACGGACGATGAGAGTTTTTGGGTGGCGAAGGTACTGGAAATCAGGGCCGTCGACGAAGCTCATGTTTACCTGCGGGTATACTGGTTCTACTGGCCGAAGGAGCTCCCTGAGGGGCGGCAGCCGTATCATGGTCGTGGGGAACTCATCGCTAGTAACCACATGCAAGTCATCGATGCAATGACGGTCAGCGGCCGGGCAAACGTGAAGCAATGGATGGAGTTGGACGAAGAAGAAATTTTGCCGGATTTGTTTTGGAGGCAAAAATTCGATTACCTGACACAGACTCTGACGGTAAGGATCAATATGTCTCTCCCCCTCTTTCTCTCTCCATTTTTTTGGAGGAGGTTGGAAGTGCGGAGGGTGTTATGTTAACGGATATATCCGTTTGGACGCCGCAGGAAGTTCGAGAACACTGTAAATGCCACCAATATTACAATCCTGATAATCGAATGTTTGGCTGCTCGCACTGCAAAATTTGGCTACACGAAGAATGCATTATCGAGGATATCCGTCAGAAGGTCTACAATCGACTCGTGAACCCCTCCGCCTCTACCACCGCCAGCAAAGGGCCTGCTAAGGTTCCCAAATCGGGGGTTGAGACGGCGTCGACGGTACTCGCACCGATTAAGCGCGGTAGAAAATCACTACTTACTACTAATAGCGTTACCACTACAAGTGCCAACGGAAAGACAGCCACCACTACCGGAAAAGCTCTTAAGAAGTCTTCAGCGAAGTTGGTAAAGGCAAAGAAGAATGAAGCGCAGGAAATGTTTGCCGTTGAGATTGTGCCGAGTGATACGGAACCAACGAAGGCGAAAATTATGGACTTGAGGGAGACTAAGGAAGAGGGTGATGATGTTTGGGAAGAGACCGTGTACTGTTTGGTGTGTCATGAGATCATGTCGTAATGGAAATGATGACGTTGATGAATCTTCTTGTGATTCTCTACCTTCTCCCCGGGGAGATCGAATATATTATCTTGTTTCGTTTTGTTGTTTCTGTTACGGGATTACCGGACATTTTTTTTTTAGCTCAGTTGATGGAGAAATTGGTGGATCTCGAGTGATTTGGGGTGGATGAAGTTCTTTTTCC
The DNA here is from genome assembly GCA_016880775.1 of Phymatotrichopsis omnivora. Lineage (NCBI taxonomy): Eukaryota > Fungi > Ascomycota > Pezizomycetes > Pezizales > Rhizinaceae > Phymatotrichopsis > Phymatotrichopsis omnivora. The sequence continues at coordinate 2,938 of JABYPW010002819.1, read as the reverse complement.
GGTCTTCCGAACAATTTTTACTTTCGTGAGGTACTTTTATGTTTTCTACTTCTTTTTCTATTTCTTTTTCTTTTTCTTTTTTCTTTTTCTTTTGCGCACTTTACACCAGTCAGGTGGGAAATGGGGCGTGAGCGGAGGAGATGGACGGGTGAAACCTGCTGTCATATCATACCAATTATTAGTGTGTTATAACAAGGATGCAATTATAATGATCCTTTTCATCCCCTTCTTCTTTGAGTGATCGAGTACGTTCGAATGCGCTTTCGATATTTTGCTGGAGATTTTGCGAGCCGAGCTTTAATTTTAGCATTGCTTTTGATAAAAAAAAAAAAAAAAACACTTCAGATTGCAAACAGATTGGCTGGAGTTTGCTATGATTGATTTGTAAAGTTTACTTTTACTGGTGCTGGGACTTAGGATAGCTCTACGAGGCGTGGGTCTGGATGCATTGCCAAATAAACACATTCGAGGAATTGAGGTTCAATGATGAAGATGAGGAATATGTACTCCAGGGAGCTGAGCATGTGACCCGTGTTACCCAAAGTAGGCAGCTCAGGGCGATACGACATCGATTCGATGCAGTGCAGATATCGATGCAGCAATGTCCTCCCGGGATTCTCTCATTCTCGGCCGGTAGCTGGGGAATATGTACTAGTACATTACTCTATGATGTAGGTGCTATGAGTGCCGGTATGTTATTTATTCATACTGCTTGCTAACCTCGCGGTTATGCCCCAATGCACACCGTGTTGTCCATTCATACTTAGTACATACACACATATGTATACGGATGCAGAGATTCATGTACATGTATAGATGTTCCAAGGGTCACCAAGCCCCCACCATCTCTACACATATGGCGGACCCTTGCAATCTGCGAGGTGACGTTAGGCTGTTGAGCTGCCTCGGTCCCCGCCACCACCACCAAGCTCCCCTCTCCGCGTCTTCGTTCTTCTATATTCTCTAACGCATATGGCACCGCATCAGCGCAATCGTTCATAATGGCGGGACCCACAGATCAATCCCACATGGATAATACCACGGGCGATAACCACGACCGCAGCGGGGATCTTTCTCCGCCCTCGGAGGGAAGGGGGTTGCGGACGAAGAGAACTCCGAGGATTATTCCCCCGCTGAGTTTCCAGTTAGTTGCTACGGGAGTGTACAGGAGTGGGTATCCGCTGGAGTTTAATTATCCCATGCTTGAGAGGTTGGGGTTGAGGAGCGTTATGTTTGTTTCTCTCTCTTTTTTCCCCCTGGCGCTGGTGGCGTGGGGAGTAGCGGGGTAGGATGGAGACGCTAATAGAGGGGAGGGGGAATAGATATCTAGCGGACCAAGACTATGGTCCGGAGAATGTCGCGTGGTGTCAACGGAACAATGTGCAAATATTCCATTTCCGAGTTGCGGCGGTGAAGGAACCGTTTATTGAGAACGATCCAAAGAAGATGAGGGACGCGTTGTTGGTTTTACTTGGTCTTCCCCTCACCCGCCTCCCTTCACCCACCTCCCCTTCTGGTTGAGTCCAGAAGATTAATTTGATAGCGGAAAACAGATAAAAGAAACTACCCTGTTCTAATTCACTCTAATAAGGGTAAACATCGAGCGGGGGTTCTGGTGGGGTGTATGCGCAAGCTTCTGCAACGCTGGAGTTTGGCGGCAGCGCATGCGGAGTATGGACGCTATGCAGGAGAAAAGGGAGAGGCGGATTTGGAAGTGAGTTTTTTTTGTTTTTTTTTCTCTTTGTTGGACACTTGTTAGCGAACGTAAGTGCTGACGATGGTATTACAGTTCATTGAGCTTTTTAATCCGGTATTGGAGTATAATAAGGAGTTCGCGCCGGCTTGGTTGAGGATTTCGAATTAGGGTTCTTGCGCCACGGGTGGGTAGTTAGAAAAGAGGGGGATAAGAAAGGTAGAAGTTAGGGGTAGAGTTGGTAAGGGTGCAATGGGTATAGATTAGCGATTTTCGCTTGGATAGATCGGGCGTGTGGGGGTTTGTTTGGGTTTCTGTTTACGCGTGTGTTCGATCATTGTTCGGATATGGATATAACTATTTAGAGTGACAGGTCTAGTGGTAATGGAACGGAGTTTGGGTTCGTGGTGATTTCTCACTTTGAGTGTGTTTCAGATTGGGTGAGAGTTTAGTTCTGATGATGTGCTGAGGCAGTGTGGTTTGGGAATAATGATGGCGGTACAGCTTCAGGTTGAACAATCCTCGGACACGGTTGGGTATGGAAGTTACTAGACTCTCCCTACGCCAACTTGGGCCAGAATCGAGGCTTCACCAGGGACTCAGAAGAAGTAAGTGCGACCTTTAAGTTAAGATTTAAGATTATTTGCTTGAAAGGGGATCGGATCATCAATGCTTTGAAAAACACTAGCATTGATAATGAGCGAAACTTAGACGAAAGTTTCCCTCGATGAGCTACTAGTAATATCTGCAATTTTGTGAATATTTCTAGCAATGTTTAAGCATTTTGAATACGAAACTGACAGCCTGGGGCTTCGTGGGGCTGCACGTGGTTCTGAAATTAAAGGCAGTGTAGTGATATAAATGAATCTCACGCGTCGTCATTCGAATGCATGATAAGAAACGAGAAATCAAATGAAGGCGAGAGGATCCGCTGAGTGTTCGTACAGACTGGAATCCGAGATATGTGATTAGATTTTTCGAGGGTACTCTTGAGGGAAATGAGTGATTTGGGGTGAAGATTGCTTCGCTCTGCTTATGAAAAGCAATGGGAAAAACGAGCTGCTGTTTTTTTCCTTACGCATATCATGTTGGAAAGGAGGGGAGGGAGGGGGGGAGAATTATCGGAATACTATCGAATAGAAAGTGTGACATGATGCCAAGTGACAAGCCTGATCAAAGATCGTGGTGAAAGGCCTAGTACTAATTCCCTTTTCTTTCTTTTGTGTGTTTACCGCACAAAAATAC
>JABYPW010002818.1:0-10195 GCA_016880775.1 Phymatotrichopsis omnivora | reverse complement strand
AAAAAAAAAAAAAAAAAAAAAAAAAAAAAAAAAAAAGAACAAAAGGGAAAAAAGAAACAAAAAGCATATCCCATATTATAAATGCGCTACCGTAACCTCAACCCGTTATCAATCCTGCAAAAACAAGCCAAAACCAAAACACAAAACCGCAACGCTAACCTTCGCCGTTCATCCTCCGCAAGCTCACGATCTCCGCAATATCTCGTGCTCCCGAAAGGACCGCGCGCGGGTCAACACCACCTGCCCACAACCCGCCCTCTTCCTTGAAAAGCAAAAAGCCCACACCGCAACTCCCAAACCAACAAAGAAACAATCTCGCAACCCCGCCGCTCTCCCATAACCCGGGCCAGTCACCCGCAACAGAACTCGCCCGCTCAGAACTGGTCCTCCTCCTTAAAAAATTTTGAAAAGCTGATGATGGTCCCGTAGATGAGGATTCCGCCGAGAATGCTCATGACCATGGCGGGGACCTGGATGATTTGTGAGTGGGCCAGCATCGCCGGCAGAGCTGTCCCGTCATGAGTCAGCTTCAGTATTATTCCTTGATTCTTCCATCGACCCCTTCAGCCCTCACAAGTGGGAGAGGAAGAGAGAAAGAAGACCCTACCAATTCCCATGATGACAAAAAACCCCGTCATAAACCTCCCAAAGTCTAAAACACTGCTCGAATAATCCTCGTAGACGTCGCCCGCACTACCCGTCCACCGCGTACACACCGCATTCGGTAGCGGCGCAAGCACGTACGTGGCGACGACGAGCAGCGGCAGATACTGATTGAAGAGCGCGCAGCTGAGGATCACGAGGATGAAGCCTATCGCCAGGACCTACTCGGCATCACCATTAGCACAGGGTCTTCACGACGGAGAAAAGGAGGGGGGATACGAAAGACAGAGCAATAATGGTTTTCAATCCCGCCATGGTCGTTAATGTTTATTTTATCTTTATTTTTCTTTTCTTCTTCGCGGGCTTCGTCGATGTGGTTTCGAAGTGCTGGTTCTGGTCGGTCGGCGCTTAGTGTCGATGGGGGCCGAAAATCTTTCTGCAACCTTGGTTTGGGACTGGAAGCGATCTGTGCTACACGTGAGGTGGGGGCTTAGCTACATGTCGTTATGGGTTGTTGGCGATCGATAACGTAAGGTGATTGCGATTGGCGGGGTCACGTGATGCGAATAGGATGACGGTGACCGATGCTTGGACGCGCGACGATCGATGTTCTGTGTTGTTGTGATGCTGGATGCGCAGGCGCGACGTACTTTTGGGCGGCTTCTTGATCTGATGGTTCGCTCAACTTTGAGTAAGAGGGATGCTGAGCTCGTGTTCAATAGTATTTTTTTCTTTTTTTCTTTTCTTTTCCTTTCTTTTTTTTTTTGTTGGCATGGGCATACAATTTACTTGTGAGAAATTTAGAGAAAACCCCTAAAATGAACACTTCTTCGAGAACGCCGACAATCCATGCGCAGTAAATCGCGGACGAGTGATATCCGATGAAACATATTAACCACACCAATCTCGAAGCAAAGACCACATCTCAGTTCCCTATACCACGAAAACTATTCTACAGTATGTACTAGTACAAAACCGACTTTCCCCAAACCTACCCCTATTATGCTTAAAAAAAAATTCCACCACTCAATTCCCGCCCTGAACACAACATTCTCTGCAAAGCGGACCACAGAGTCCAAAATCACCTCGACAACCGATTCCACGGTGCAATATATGTGCTCCGCATCAGCCCCTACTATCCAACCATGAAACAAAGCAAAAGAAAACACTCTCACAATTAGAGGGGCGCAGATCGCCGACGTCATTATCGCCAGCCATGCACCTCCCTTCCCCTCACGCATACTCCTCCACAAGCCTCTTATCCATCTTTGCGTCCAAGCGTGCAATATCGGAACAGATAGACGTGCGTGCACGGATGGGCTGGGTTTATGTGATAGACGTTGGGGAAACGGCTGCGGAGATGTCGACTGTGCAATACATTCATTAGTGACACAAGCACGTTTACAGGGAATCGAGAATACAGGGGAGGGGAATACTCTGTATAATCCAGCGCTGTCACTCTCCTTTGAAGATCTCACGCATCACAAACATTTGCATGACAGGGGCTAGCGTCCCGCCATTCGGAGTAGACCTTGTTGTAAGACAAGCACATTGGAACTGCAGGTGGTAACCAGCGTATGCATAATGATTGGAAGGGGGAAAGGGCCGCACCAAACTCAACAACCACAGTACGGTTCAGGATGAGGGTGGTTCCTTGCCGATCCTGTGTTGCATGCCCGCCTGTTTCCGAATTAGCAAGCTTTGTTGCGTAGGGATATAGCAGTGCTTACGGTTGTCAAGGCTGATCTTGCAGGTGAAGATATTATAGCTCACGCCGAAAACGCCAAACCTCCAATGCCTTCTGGAGCGCCGGGAATTCCAGGCCGGTAGATGGCTCGCTATAACCGTAGAATGCAAACATCAAGATCTCCGCCGTGGTCAATCGCCATTCGCTCACGTCCGGGAAGTCTGGGTGCTCTGCCGTGGCTGCGTACCAGAGAAGTTTCGGAGTCCACCGCGATATTCACCTTTTCCTTTGCGAGGATGAACTGAGCTTCGATTTCGGCGCGGGAACTCTGGTTGTCGGTGTAGATGGAGTCAGCCTTGAGGTTGTGCAGCATCTTCCGGACTTGATCGATACTGTCAGGTGAACGACCTTTGATCCTGTTATTCACCCAATACGCCAGCATGTTGCGTATGACAGCAGCATACTGGCGTCTCTTATCCCCGCGGATTGTCCGGGTGTTGTGATCACGGGGAATGGAATGTACATGTACTGGTTAAAGTTGTTTTGCTCTGAGAAGTTTTGATCAGGTGTATTCTGCACAGGAACATTCCTACAGCTGGGGTTCTGTTCGGAAGTATTCCTCCTAGCGGTATTCTGTCCTGGAGCATTCTTTCCGGCATTCCGCCCGTGGAATTCCTCCCAGCGGTGTTCCGTCCGGTGGTGCCATGTCCTGAGACATTCACTCCAGCAACATTCTGTCTGGGAGCGTTCTTTCTAATGGTGGGAATACTCTTCTCTATGCCATTCTGTCGGGGACGTTCTTGCCTTTGGTATTCTGTCCGTGAAATTTCTGACCAGTGGCATGCTGTTCGGGGATATTCTTGCCGGTGGTATCCTGCCCGAGAATATTCCTACCAGTGGTATTCTGCACAGAGTCTAGAGGGATCCTGTGCTGAAATATACATTCCAGCGGTATTTCCCCGAGATCTATTCTCGGGGCGGGCCGGAGGAGGCATACTCATCTTACAATGTAGCTCTTCGTGATAGGGAGGTCGAAAAGAGCCGTCGTGTGTGAAGAAGAGAGGTGAAGTGGAAATTCTCGCCGACCATCGCCGAATGCTTTCCGCACAAGGCCTTTGGCCTGCCAGTGGCCGTTAAGGCATAGCTCGCGCAGCAAGAAAGAACACGACTAAGCGTGATCAATTATATCGGCGATGTTGCCTGAAGTGCGGGTCGTTTGTATGCACTGCAAGTAAACAAGAAGCAAACGAATAGCACACTCTAAGACCGCGCATTGCAACTTGCAGTACCCGTAGTGACACCTTTTATAAGAGATCCAAATCCTTCACGAGTCAGCTTTTGCTAATCTTACCTTAAAGAATTCTTAATCATAAGAAATCACTCGGACATCGGGCTGGGAATAATCGAACCCTTACAATTTCTTCCCCTCTCTGGTGGACCCCTCTAGCTTCTATGAATTATGCGTAGTAATTTCAGCGGCTATAAAACGCTGGCGAGAACTTGCACGGGAGAGTTGCAACAAGGTTGTACCTGCAATTATTGCTCTGCTGTGCACAGGAATTAACTTGCGACTCTCGAGAAATAACAGAATAGGAGATATGTCCAACAATGATTTGCATCACTTTGTCAGGATTTCCTTCGCATAAAAATTACTTAAGACGTTACCGTCTCGGACACGGAGCAAGTTTTAACCATGCATCTTCTGTGGTCTTATTTCTCTGCTGGCCATGCCGACTAAATTTTGCGACAGCAACTCAGCTATGATATCAATTCAGTCAGCATCGATATACCTAATGCGAAGGTGCTTCCAGTTTTTTCTACACTTGTACACCCAAATATCCCCGTCCGATGTTGAAGGAGAAGGGATTCAAGAGAATTACAAAAAGCGGTATGGCTTTTTCAATTGCTCTTTTCACGGCAGCTAAAGCGGATGGATTGGCGGTAAGACGAAAAAGTACGAACTCCTATAAGTAATTCCGTGTCTTGCTTGCGGAAAATTATACGTTTCTAAAATACGCAAATTAAAGGCACCTACTCCCGCAGGCGTTCGCGGAGCGGCCGATCGAATTTCACTTACTGCCAGCCGTGCTCCGGCTTCGACATCAGCTGTTATGATTATCCAAAAAGCCTCCGATATCCAGAGCACCCGACCTTCGAATTCCAGCTGATTCTCGCGTATTTTTTGAGGCTTCCGCCGTGCCGGAGGGGTCGGGTGCTAGAGTTGTGTCGTCTTCGGTTTAAGCTAAAAACTTTTTTTGAAACATCGCCGCCTAGCCGCCGTATGTAATCGCTTTTTCTCCGATCACATGCGGCGACAAACGATGAGTCCAAGTCCGGCTCTAACACAAGGCGTGAAGAATAGGAGGTTTAGAGGTCTCGAAATTGTAGCGGTGAATTGAACGTCGAGGAAGCCGAAGTTAGGTACTCGTACCTACACACATCAAAAACGTCAATTTACCAGAATTACTCTTGAAAAACAAGTATTTTTCAGGAAGGCTAATGTAATACTGGCCAGCATTAGCTCTCAAGAAGAATGTTTACCAACTGAACTAGGACGTATACAACCGTCTGTTTAACGGATTCTGCATGCAAATTTGAAACTGACTAGAGTTGAACTAGGAATATATTGGGACTGTTTTGCAGATTGGGGCTCTCTACGTCGCAAACAGGGATGTTGGAGGGAGCCGGGGGGAGATAACTCCTGAACGGTGATATCCAAGTGCCCCGTTGAAGACAATGCAGTGCACACCTTTTGGAGACCACTATTGCATAAGTATTTGGGTGAAAATCCGCGGTGTGCCCGCAGTATGCGTTTAACTCGGGAGAATGTTCCCTCCGGCAGTAGCTAACTTCTTTACCACGAATGAGGATATAATAAAGGATAATAGGGATAGTAGGGGTAACAATATATTAGGGTAGCGGAGATAATAAGAGTAACGGAGGTAATAAGGATAAAGAGGATAACGGGATAGCGAGGATAGCGGGGATAACGTAAATAACGAGGATTACGAGGATAAAAATTTGGTAACGACAAAGTGAATAACTATATTATACAGCCTACATCGGTGTGCTATCAAACACTGCACACCACGTACGCCTCGCATTTTTCCGTCACGGAAAGCTCCGAAAAAGTCCGGGAATTGCGGCTGGTGATACTGATTTTGGGGTAGAAAAGACCACCATAGTTAGTCTTATGATGCGGAGAAAACTCAGTTTCCTAGCACATTATCTCAATGCGTAGCAATTGCTGATAACTCTTACGGCCTGTTTCCAACACAAAAGCTTCAGGAAACCTTCATATGCTACGAACACTCCTTTCTATAATTTTTTTCGGGGTATATTCCTAATCCGAGGCAGCCTTTTGGTGATACAGTGATGCAGTATCACCGGATACATGTTATTAAAAGGATGCGAGAGGAATGGAGGACTTTCATAATGTGCTAAGGTTGGAAAACATTGGGCTAATTTGGAAAAATACACACTTGTGAATGTTCTGCAGATGTATCTGCAAAGTTTCATTAATACTCAATCGACCTGAATAATAATGAGAACTGATTTGGTTCCTCTGAAACCGGGCAACAGAGGTCAGAGATGGGAGAGCAATAATCTTTGACATTATCTAGTTTGCTTCTCACTTCTTCGCTGTGCTGAGATTGAATCGACCTCGAGAGATACATGTAATAGAATGCATGTGGATATGTATACCATGGCAGACATGTATTAAATTCATGCACGTATATATTTCCATTTTCTACTCAATTAGAACGGCGCTGAATAGTGTGTTATAGGGGCTGGCAGTGAGAAACAAAGCGGAAGGAGTTGCGAAAAACACAGGTGGATTAAAATGGGAGATTAACCTCATTAGTTCATATATAAAATGACTCTATGAAAAGGTGAATTACAGCTAGTATGGATGATACAAGAAAAAGAGTTCAGTTTCCATTTATGCACGAGGTTTCCACCGTAACATGTAAGTCTCGATTTCACATACTAACTTTCTTCTTCCAGGAGCAAAGTTTAATCTCTGCAGCAAGGTATAAATTCCTTTCTTCATTATCAAAATCTCGACCGAACATTTACCCTTTGGGAAATTAGTGTCAACAAGTGCGACTGCTTCCTCGCAATTGCGCTTCAATGCTCAAAATTCGTATACACTGAAACTTGTGGGAACTAGCACGGCAATTTTAGACCGACGTTACCAGTATCGACTTGCGTAGGTATATGTAACGACACGGTAGAAATTTGCTAGGAAGTATATGGCCTGATTTTGGGGATGGCAAGCTTCTAGCTTTTTTTTGTTTTTATCATGATTCCACAAAGAAGAATAAAAAGAGATACTAGCACTGAAATGCACATTGTACATGGACATGAACGTGCTGTATTGTGAGTGGAATTGCTCTATGGAAAGCATCATATACAGTCACTCGATATATCGACAAATTTGGTTAGCTGTAATTCCTTCCGTGTGGGTTGGAAGTTTATTATATGATATCTAATAATGAATCCCGATACTCGTAACATCTGAATTCTATGTGACATGGAGGAGGTGCTGGATGGGATGATTTTGAGAGAAGGAAAGAAACGTCCAAACACCCGCACAGTAATATCACTCCGATTTGGCAGACATGCACTTTTACCATCGTGTGCGCCAGACGCTTCTAAGCTTTGTGCTGTCGCGGATTCTGGTCGCTGTATTTGGGGGGCACCATTCTTTAGTTGTGAAAGCATTGCGGCGAACGTGCGAAGAAACGACTTCGGCCATTGCTCCGAGCAATGTTTGATGATTTGAGGGAGAATAAAAACTAATTATGATGAGTTCGAATAGAACGGAAGCCTCTTCTTGGGAAGAGCTTCACAGCGACCAGGAAAGTAGTGCATTGAAATTCTTTATTATCTGATCGGACGGAGTTTCCAGAACACAGTCTGCGGTTCCGGATCGCAGCCCCTGGAACCTAGACAAACATGTATATATGTACGAGCACCACAAGGACGGGGCTCTGTAGCTGGAAAAATTGTAACCTTTAGGGTGCAGCATGCAAACGTCTGCTGCTAGTGCGTGGACGACCAAAAAATTCTCTTTTCGCAAAACGTGACTGTCCCACACTATGCGCATTCGATGTTCCTACATGCCTCGACTATGCGAAACGTCGGATCATTGGCGCACTATAAATACCAGCCGTCGAACGGAGATGCTTCTCCTTCCTCCTTTCACCACACTTACATCTTTAAACTTTATTCACTCGCACGAACATTCAATCGTTTCCGTGGCAGCAAAAACACAGCGCCTCCGAGTGGGGATCACTTTCATTACTAAACTTTTATATATATGATAATGACGGCTGCAACATTAAGTATAATTTCCTTCAAAGATGCTGCTTGAAAATCGAAGGATGTTTACTTACGCTTTCTATCCACTTTTAAAATTAACAGATTGCCATTTGAATACAAAGCAAGGTTACAAGTGTGCTTAGACACATGAGAAACCTTTTCAATTACTTATATCAAATTTAACACCTCCACTTCGTTAATCGCAAAGTCTCATTCTTTGCTTTTCCGTCTGTTCTCTTTCCAAGAAGGAGCCTATACTTCACATTTGTATTTTCAACCTTCCGAACATACATTAGAATCAATACAAGTAACTGCTAATATGTAATCATTATAGCTGGGTACCCAACCACTAGCATTGCAAAATATATTTTGCGTTCAAATCTAGAGGCAAAAATTACGCAACTGCTATATATACAAATACTCAAACAAGAATCCAAAGTCAATTTACTGCTTTTTACTACAATTCCTTACCCTTCCGGATTTATCATTGCCATAGACTCAAAAGCTACTACAAAGAATAATCGAAAGTTAGTGTAGGACTTTTTACTACAATTCCTTACCCTTCTGGATTCATTGCCACAAACTTCAAACACAAGACATCAGTACCCTCCAAATTCACCTTTTGGAACCTTGAACAAGAGATAGATAGTTCCATTTACTTTAAATTGGTACGTAATTTTTTTTTTTTTTTTTTTTTTCCTTACGTTTATGGCGGACATTCCTCCTTGATCACATTTGAAAAATACTTGCAATATCCACTACATTTCTAATCCAATCAATAATTGCTAATATTCTCTAGAGATAGTACTACATAATTACAAATTTTATCTCGAATTTTTACTAGTAGTCAAATTGCTACCTTCGACCTTCCACAGCATATCATAACAACATGATACATAGATTATGAGACCAAAACCCATAGACAGCCATATGTCTCATAACTTGGGGGATATGTTTTTGGATGTAATAAGATACAACCACATCCAAGAAACATGGTTTTGGATGTAATGGATACAAACATATCCCAGAGCCATGCGCACCATTTCCACCATGATGGAGAAAAAAATATTATCTTGTACAATTAGTTTAAATTTATTTTCGATTTTTACAATATATAAGAACTTTTCCCAGTAAATTTTACTCTCTTGTTATTATTACCAGTGATATTAGTAGATAGATTATTCTATTTTTTTTAAATTGTTGTATTTCGTTGAACTATGATGCTAGCGTATGTTTTATATTTCGGTAAAAGACTCCCATGCCAGCGGATTTTGCGAAAAGACTCCCATACAAGCAGATTATTATGTAATGCAAAAGATTCCTAAAGCAGCCGATTCAAGACTAGATTAAAGCAAACGACCACTTTCTTTAGCGAGAAATTTTTTTTCGTCATGTCTGGGAAATATAGTCAATCATCCATATTATCCATAAATTCCATATTATCTTTCGCACGCCAGCACCTTCCATCAATAAGAATGTCTGAGGCATCTATTAATATTGGCGATTTACTCGCCACATTTGCCAAACTCAAAAAGGAAATCGATGATTGGGCTGTGAAAGACAAATTTTTGTCTAGAGTTCCTTGTAAGCGTAAGGACCGTATCTACGTTGATTACAGATGCCGAGCAAAGCGAGATCGTAGACACACACACTCACCTCATAGTATGGGAGACTTTTGCCGTATTAATAGATACCTCAGACATTCTTGTTGATGTAAGGTCCTGGTGTGAGTAGTGCGAAATATAATATGGACAATATGGATGATCGACTATTATTTCCCAGACATTATGCAAAATTTTCTCACTGAAGGAGGGGGGGGGGGGGGTCGCTTGCGTTAATCTAAGCTTAAATCCACTGTTTAGTTATCTTTCGTCATTACATAATAATCTGTTAGTATAGGAGTCTTTTCGCAAAATACACTGGCATGGGAGTCTTTTGCTGTTTATATTTCTACGTTTACTATGCCTATTAGAGAATGATGAATGGTGATATCTTTTTATGTGTTTAAAGTAGAATAATTACATAGTTACTATCACATAAATTTTTTAAACCTTCCTTCTAGTAGTCCTCAAGGAATGAGGTATGATAAAACCCTACATAAATTTGTTTGGTTAAAAAAAATCTATACTATTAGTAATAGCCTCTATTAGATACTCCTTTCAAGTGGGGATAGTTTTCTTTTTTTTTTGCGATATTTAAGGAAGGGACTCTCACATTTCTTAAAGTCAATATGTGGTGAAAATTGAAAAAGTTTTTTTTTTCTCTCTCTCTCCCACCCCTCCCCCCCTCTTCTTTCCTTTTCTTAATTCTCTTTTTTTTTCCTTTCTTTACCTCCCTGATATGAATTATTCTCACCATCAGCTTTATTAAAAAAGAAATTATTTCCTTTAGGAACTGCTTTAGCAGTATAGGATTTTAGCTAACTAAGTGAAATTATTATCTAATCTATATTAGAGTTATTATTAAACTTTTCAATCTTCTAACTTTCTTCAATCCTTAAGAAAAAGTAAATTTGTATTAATAATAAAGGAATAAATAATGTAAGAGAATAGAGAATTAAATAGTAGTGTATAGAAA
>JABYPW010002817.1:0-10199 GCA_016880775.1 Phymatotrichopsis omnivora | reverse complement strand
ATATATAATATACATCTGTGTTTCACAATAGTTGGACCTTGAAAATACATATAAAATAAAAACCTGAGTTTCAGAATTATCAAAACCCCAAAGTACTGCATTAACTGACCTAAGTTACCAAGGTACTAAGACTTTGAAAAGAGGTGTGGCATAGTCACTAGCAAATTATAACCTAAGGAAATGTCATAAGCAAAACACTGTTTGCAATGCTGTTACTACCTGAGGATTTTTTCATCACCTTAACTTAACTTATGATGATTTATAACCTATCAGATACAACTTTATCTACTAGTAACTTTTGGCATATCTGAAACTCATGTATAAGTTCTACATATGTTGAGTTTCGGCATATCTGAAACTTATATCCAGGTTATACATATGTTTAGTTTCGGCGTATCTGAAACTCATGTGCAGGTTATATATATGTTGAGTTTTGGAGTATCCGAAACTCATGTTCAGGTTATACATATGTTGAGTTTCAGCGTATCCGAAACTCATGTTCAGGTTATACATATGTTGAGTTTCGGCGTATCCGAAACTCATGTTCAGGTTATACATATGCTGAGTTTCGGCGTATCCGAAACTCATGTTCAGGTTATACATATGCTGAGTTTCGGCGTATCCGAAACTCATGTTCAGGTTATACATATGTTGAGTTTCGGCGTATCCGAAACTCATGTTCAAGTTATACATATGTTGAGTTTCAGCATATCCGAAACTCATGTACAGCTTATATATATGTTCAGTTTCAGCATATCTGAAACTAATGTATATGTTATATAACCTAGGAAGTGAGACATCATAGGGAAGTAAGACAAAACTATATAAATACAAAAAATTATATTTCCTTCTCAACTATATATTGTATTATAAAGAGAGGGAAACAAGTAGATAAATAAAACCAGCAAAAAATAAATAAATAAATATTAAAAAAAAAAAAAGAAAAAAGAAAAAAGTATGCATTGAATGAGCGCTCGTTGTAAGGGGCCCTTGCAGTAGCTAGCCTTTTCGGGAAGTTTATCCCCTTACCACCATTTGGCCATGTAACCCAACAGCTGTTTGGCATCTTTTGTTACAACTTAATATACTGCTCATTGATTTATTACTGGGTTACATAATAAGTAAAATATAATAAGTAATAATTTTTAAACAAAACCCTATAAACCCTACAAAATTTAAACAAATTTTTTTCCACTACTATACCCTATATAATGACTGATATTACCGACTAAACATACACTTTCTATATCACAACATGGAAAAGAGATGCAATTACAGATTCATATTATCCCTGCTACCAAACATGGCTCTAATTCTATGCCATTTTACAAATTCCTTATTATCATGAGATCAGATATCATATTAGATGAGTTGAGTCTGAACATCTGTTCAGAGTTCAAACAACTATATCCCAATCAGAGGTTTGCTTTTCTCCCTCTCTTCCTAGTCCTCCTAACTCTCCTACTATTCTTTGGTATAAATATTATCAATTTCATAGAGAAAATAGCTAAAAAAAAAATAATAAAAAAATAACTAGTGATCTGAAGATTTATAAAATTCAAGATTCTAAAAGATATGATGTGGACATGTCCTACAAAGTTGGGAGAGTGTTCTCTGATAAAGGCGACCATGATAAAGACTGTATTGTACGAGTTATTCAACAGCAGTCTGATGGACACGAAAATTCTCTCCCACCAGAATCGAAACTATGCCCTACATTGCAACTGGAGCAGGGAATGGAGAAGGCTAGGAGGAAAGTAGGAGTGAAAGTTATTAAATTGCATAGGAGGGCTTTGACTGGGGCTAAGATTAGATCCCACCTAGCAAAAAAGATGAAAGAGAAGCTTAAGAAAAATAAAAAAGGAAGAAGGGAAGAGAAGGAATCCCTGCAATCAGCACCCCACGAAGTCTCTCCATCTCCTAAAATCTCACCACCTCCCACAACTGCTCTATCCCCTAAAATCTGTCAATCTACACCTACCCAACACCACCCTACCCTCCTCCTAACTATGGATACCTGAGCCAACCCCTGGAGAGATGAGCTAGGCTTAGCATAGGTGGAGGATTTTTTTTTTTTTTTTAATTTTTTTTTTTTTTGGTATTGTGGCAGAGATGGAGAAGAGGTGATAAGTCTTTGATGAATATTTGAAAATGTGATAGATAAAATGAGATCATATTTGAAGCTTTAACTCATTGCTCTATTATTCTTAATATATATATCTAGGTCAGTATTAACACATCCTGCAATGCCTCTAGAGACCCTATTCCTGCCACACCTCAAAAACTTAAACTCAATAGCTAAATCATTATATTCTATAAATATCTTCATACTAGAAGAGATGGGGGGTATAAGGCCTATGGGGGTTTAAGGCAGTATTTTTTTTACCAATTTCCAAGAATAACTCTTTTAATTTTTAGCAATTTATTAACCTAGGAATGTAGAATTTTTTTGCCAGGTTTTATTTACCTAGTAATATTTCTTTTCCTATAATATAATATATAGTTATAAAGGAAATATAATTTTTTATTATTGCCTGGTATTGTCTCACTTCCTGGTACCACATACTATATAATATATATATTAGTTTCGGATATGCCAAAACTCAAATACACGGAAACTAAATATATATATAATGTATATTTGAGTTTCGGATATGCTGAAACTCAAATACACTGAACCTAAATATATATATAATGTATATTTGAGTTTCTGATATGCCGAAACTCAAATACACTGAAACTAAATATATATAAAATGTATATTTGAGTTTCAGATACGCTGAAACTCAAATATGCCAAAACTCAAATATGCTAAAACTCAAATGTGCCAAAACTCAAATACGCTGAAACTTAATATATGTATAAGATATATATAAGTTTCAGATATGGCTAAACTCAAATACGGTGAAGTTTAATATATGTATAATGCATATATGAATTTTGGATATGCCAAAACTCAATATATATATAATATATATATGAGTTTTAGATGTGCCAAAAGCTAAAAATACATGTATAATACATATAAATAAAATGTAAAGTATAAAAAGAAAAATAAAAAAAATAAAAATAAAAAAAGAATATGAAAATAAAGATAAAGATAAAGATAAAGATAAAATAAGACACTAATATATATAAATATAAAGTAAAAGTAAAAGTAAAAAATCACTATCACATCTATGATAATTGTATCTCAACTTCAAATGTTTACTTTTCTCACTAAACTTCCCTATTTCTAGGAACAAGTAGAACTTCTTCTATAGTATAAACATTGTCGCCCTATTTCTCTTTTAGGATTCATAAAATCTTCTCTTTTCCTTGTTGGCTGATCATTCCAACTTATAAGATGCCTTACAATAGTTAAATTATCAAAGTCTAAACTCCACCCTCCCCAGTTACACAATTTTCTAATATCCCATCTCTTTTCACTAGATAGATATTTCCATCCACCATGGCGAAATGAATGTGTACTATAGGGTATAGGATCTATGCCGATATCTATTCAGTTATTTCTAAAATACTCCAAGAATTGATCTGTAGGCTATAATAATAAAGTTAGCTTCTAATTCTTCAAATTAAAATGGTAATACAACTCCTACAATATGTTTATTTTCCACCATAACTCTATCATCTGCAGTAATCTTTCTAAATAGAAAACCATTACAAATCCCAGACACATGAATCCATTTTAGCAAATTCAATACAGGATCTAAGTGAGGTGATGTAATATCTGAATAAAGATGGAATGGCTTGATTTCTTTTCCTTATTAGCTTATTATATAATAATAAAAAATGGAAAGGGAGGTATACCACTCAACTGATGGGTCTTTCTAAATGGTAGAGATAGCTTGATTTGGACAGCTCCAGAAGAGCTACCATCATTAATAACCTCAATGTGTTTATTCTCAATCTTTAAAACCTCATCAAAGTGAAGAAGGCATAAAAATGCAAGAATATATATAGCCTGTAGCATTAACCTGAGCCTTGCCCCACCCCAACTTTGAGATTCTGCAGTCCTAAGCCTCATTTCTTCTAAGCTTATAACTGAATAAGAGCTATTTTCCTTATACAATTTCTCCAAAATATCAATAGTTATTGATCTTGCACTAGTTGAAACTTCTCCTAATCTTACCTAATATTAATATTATATTAGTTATATTCCTCTCTAGTAAATAAATTCTTGATTACATGAAAAAATCAGAAATATCATTCTTAAAATAAAGATAACAAGAGTAAGAAGAATTATTCTTATAGAGTACTAACCTTCCTACACTGAAAGCTAACCATATATCGTCTTACAGTTTCTGAAAGTGAAGGATTTGCTATCTAGTCTCCGATCTGATCTTGGTGCCAGTGCTCAGATCCACATCCGAAGACAAATGCAAAGTGATAGCTTATAGCAGCTCTTAATTTCAATACATGGGAGTATGAAAGACCCTGGCAATCCTTTCTGGTAGGGTTTTGAGGTTCTGGTATATCACATTTTGAAAATATCAAGGCTGCAATGATACATAGTACATACTTTTTAGTTTCGGCGTTTTCGAAAGTTGTTTCGGTTAATTTGAAAGTTGCAGCAAATGTCAAAAATTCTTTCCACATGCTGCCCTTGAGGTATTAGAATTTTTCTATCAAATAGAAAGATAATAAATGCCTTTTGTACTGACTAATAGTCTTTTTTGCAAGAGCATCTTCTGAGGTAGCTTTTATCTCCTTTTCCCATTTTTGGAAGTCAAGTTTTGCTGGTTCCTCCTCTTCCTGGAGATGTTCATTAAAATCCCCTCCATAAACTATTTCTTCCTCTATTATTTCTAGGGCTGCAGTAGGTGTAATCATTGCTAGTTTCGAGTTTTAGAACTTTCGAGAGTCTTGGTTTTACCAATCTTCAATTTTTATTGCAGTCAGAGGTAGATAGAAAGCAATAGACAAACGTGGCAATAGGTGAGGCAGTGATTGGTTATCCTGTGCGAAGGTTTCTAGCTTACACATTGGCCATATACAAGCCTATTATAGTGCACTCCTTATCACTTGGCACATGATCTTATGTACACCACATCTCCGGTACAAGAAAATCACAGTTTTTTTTTTTTGAAACTACTTCATGAGACTCTTCAATAATGCCTCAAAAGCGATCACTATCAGAAAGGAAAATGCAAACACATTCTACTAAGAGGCTAAAAGAGCTTCTTAGAAAATCAACAACAGCAACCTTCGGCAGTACCGAATCTGGAATAGATGGGGATATGAGACTACCTCATGAAAGATATAAATTTCCGCATCTGGTGATATACAATTTTTAAATTCTCTTCAAGTTTAATAATTATTTTCTAACTAGTTATTTTATAATACAGGCAAATGCCTTTGTAGCTGCTAGTAATAAATATCTATTTTAACTTTCAGATATGGCAAGTACTCGGAATACAACATTACCTTCAAAATTGTCTTATGCTCTAGATTCGACAAATTATACAGGTATAAACAAATTCCTAATGTAGTTTACTGATCCTGATATGAGAAATATAACAGATCTATCTTTTACACCTAAAGATCTTACCCCACCCTCCACACTTGTTTCAGTTCACTATCAATACACCCATGCCATCACTGCTCCTGGTTTGAGTAATGATGCACTTACTAGCCTGGTTACAACAGTTACTTCATATGTTATATCCAATTCACTAGGGAAAGTTGGCTAAAGTATTAGTCTAGCATCTACACCCCTTAAGCCAACTAGTGATCAAGGTTTGGCTCTACTGCTACTAGACAAGAAAAGTAGGACATGTGTTATTGATGGTAAGGAACTTACCTATCAGGCTACAGATGTTCCTGACCCTCCTGCTATATCATATTCAAGGTGTATGGAGTCTTTGATAGAAGATTAGGACTTATCATCATATATTATTATAAAGGATACTCCAATTCTACTGCAATATTGGGGTGAGGTATACAAATGGGCTAAGCCTGCGACATGGAGAATATTAAAGAAGGACTATTACAAGTGGAAAGTAAGTAAAATTGAAAGTCTTGTATGGAAATAAACTAATATTTTTGTCAGTTATTCATAGAATCATATAAGTCTTTTGACTCATATGATGCCTTCTTTGCATGGGTTTCAGATTTAGCGAAACCTAAAAAGCCTACTTGGACAACTATAATCATAGCCTTATGCCATCACAAGAAAGTAAAGGATGAGGAAGATATGAGGAATACTAAGGAAGAATTTAGAATAAAGTTTAAAGAAGTATTTATGTATAGGAAAGGGTCTTGTCACAAAGTAATGAGTAATAGTACTGATGTAGCAAGATTATATAGAAAAATGAAAGGAATTAAGGCTTTCTAGGACTTTAATGACATTGATAATGAAGGGGTGGAGGATTGTATACATTAGTCAAAACATTTACAATGTTATCATATACTATTGCTTTAACTTAACCTGATATATAGAAAATTTAGTTGAAGTTTTAGGGGAAAAAAAAGCTAATTGTATTTCAATGTCTGCTAATATAATATTATTAAAGCACTTATTAATTATTGATATACTAGTAATATTTTTTAGTATATTTTAATGGGGCTCCTTTATGACTTTCAGAGTTAGCGCAACTAAAATATATATTATTGCAAATATAAAACCATTTATATTTAGAAGGAAATAATATAATTAATCAAGAACTATTTTTATTAACTTAGTTTTGAAATGATATTATAGCTAGACTTGAACCTTGTCTTAATCCTAATTTTTTACACAAACTACTAGTAACTCTGCATCTCTAATACCATTATATATTTTGTTAATATTGTGAGTTTTCTATACTACATTTCTACTTCCTGACTTTTTTCCTCTAGTTCCTCCTTATTAGATTTATCTTCTATTGACCTTAAAGCTACTCCAAATTTCTACCTGATATTGTTTTTCCACTTATTCATCTGCACCCTTAATATTCTAGTGTTAGATGTAAGCTATTCCATTTTCTTATCATACTCCTCCCACTCATCTATCTACTTTTTCTTCGCTACCTTATACCTTCTATTATCTACATGATATTCCATTCTTTGATAAACATACCCAATATACTCATTTATATCTTTAACTAAAAGTGTAGAATCCTTAGCCCAACTATCAACCCTCTCTAATATGATATCAAACTCCTATCCAGCATTATTGCTAATGATAGTATCCATGTTTTGATGTAAAATCTGACCATTTACATTAGTGAATTATCACAAATAACATTGGTTAGAATAATATATTTCCTTACCTCCAAATAATGATCATAAGTAAATTTTCGCTCTATCTTATTCCAGTCTCGGCATGACCGAATCTCTGCAATAATAGTCTCCTCTGGTTTTTGACTATACAGTATTGACTAAGGCATGGCTAAGTCACTGTATATATCTAAGAGGGCAATTGGATTTTGTCGCATTTGGTCATGTTGTGCCTCATACAGTGGTTCTGGTTCCATAGGAGCATCAATTGGTGGTTTTATGATTGATATTCGGTCTCGCCGATTCTGCTTGCAAAATGCTAATCTTTGCTTAGAGATGATACCTTTGTTGTATATCTTAGAGATTGCTGAAGGTTCTCCTCATTTCTATGCTTCAATTTCTGCTATTTCCTAACATCTTCTCTAGAAATTATGACTTCTAGGGATGGAGGATTCGGTATTATCGAATGTTGTGATAGAAGGACGCCCTTTCTTATTGTGCTCTTTCCAGGAGGTAGATAAGTAAATCTGATGATCTGCCTACCCTTTTGATGCAGCCCTTCTAAGGTGGTCATAAACTTTATGCTAAACTCTCGATTAGGCTTGAGTGACCCATGAGCAACTAGGGATAGGACATCGTAAGGAATGGTTACTGGTAGACATGATTTGAAATTGCTGAAAGTGAAATGATTGAAGTAGTCCTTTGAAGTCTAAAAAGAGAGAAAGATTTTTTGTACTAGAGGAGATGTGGCAATCTGATGCCTCACACATAAGCCTTTAAGTCACTTAGTGATGGTTCTTGTTCTAGAAACAACTGTTAATTGGTTAATTATGTAAGCCTAGGTGTTTAAATTAGGAATGTGTATGCAACCACTAAGAGACTATATTATCTAACACTACCTAAACAAATGAAACTGTATCACTAGAGCTGCATATAGTCTATTTTTCTATAACACTATTAGGCACAAAATAAATAGCCTGTCAGATTCGGCAATACCGAAACTCTAACATTACTCATAATTCTGCTTACTAAAATAATCTAAAAAAAATATTTTAATATTTTGTAGTCTTTATATATATAGAATTGCTTACTTCAGGGAAGCCCTACACTATTTTATAGAAATAGTAAGTTATTTTATTTAAAACTGATCTTTTGTTTTAATTATCATGGTACTACAACCTCAAATCATGAGATTTTCTAATTTTTATACAAGTTAAACAAAATTCTTATATAAATAAATTAAACAAAATATATATTTAAAATTCTATACTCTTGCTTTAAAAAGTGAACATAGTACTTAATGTCAGAAAATATATTATATAAGCAAATAAAGTTATTTTATATTATTAGTATATAGGTTATTTTTGTAGGAATGATGTTTGTAAAAAATAGATAGCCTACCACATTTGGCAATACTGATACTCTCCAACACTACTAATTCTGGACATTAATCATATAGAAGATATTATTTCAGTAAAGTTTTATCTCATACTATAGATATAGTAAGTTATATCATTTAAAACTAATATTTTATTACAAGTATCACTTACAACAACATTAAATAATAAATTTATTTTGAGATATTCCAAAATCTTATACAAGTTAAATAAATTTATTATAGAAATGAATCAAATAAAATGTATATTTTAAACTTCTATACACTTAGTAAAAAAAGGAAAAATGTCGAAAAAAATATAATACCTAAATAAAGGAAATAATTTTTTAAGCTATATCTAGGCTATTCTTGCATAGCACTAAGTGAGTTAAAGATAAATAGCTAGCCAGAATTGGTAGTACCAAAACTTATAATATCTGCTGATTGTACAAATGAATTTGATATAAGTAGTAATTTTGATATTTTATAATAGTTATAAATATAGAATAGAATATATCAGTGAGCTTTTATCTCACTATTTAAAATCAGTAAGCTATATTGCTTGAAATTGATATTAAGTTATAAGTATAACTACTAGAATATCGAAAAACTAATTAATTTCAAGATTTTGTAATTTTTTTTTATATAAGTATAGTAAATTTGTTATTGAAATAAAAAAAAATAAGATATATAGATTTAATTCTCTATAGCCTTGGCTTAAAGAATAGATACAGCCAGAAAAATATATTACCTAAACAATAAAGTTATTTTATTTGAGTAATATATAGACCATTTTTGAATTGCACTAAGTTAGTGAAAAATTAAATAGTCTACTAAGTTTAATATTACTAGAACTCACAAATAACTACAAATTCTATAAATTAACTATATCAATGACATAATTCAATTATTTTGTAAAGTTTATATATAAAGAATAGATTTTTTAAGTGATGTTTTACTCCACAATATACAAACATTATATTATAGTTTTTAAAGTAACATATTATCATAAACACTACAATACTGCAAAATCAAATAATTTTTTTTTTTTTTTTTTTTAGGATTTTCAAATCTTTTATACAAGGTAAGTAATTTAATAATAGAAATGTAGGGTCAAAAAGTAAACATTCTATTTAGGGTCTAAAAAGTATATTTTATAAGCAGATTACAGTATATTTTTCATCAGAGCTATAAAGAGGCTATTTTTACACAACTTAAAGTTTGCTAAAATTATATAGCTTG
Source organism: Phymatotrichopsis omnivora (assembly GCA_016880775.1). Classification (NCBI taxonomy): domain Eukaryota; kingdom Fungi; phylum Ascomycota; class Pezizomycetes; order Pezizales; family Rhizinaceae; genus Phymatotrichopsis; species Phymatotrichopsis omnivora. The sequence goes on along the minus strand of JABYPW010002817.1, from coordinate 382 downwards.
CTGGATTCAGTATTACTAAAACTCTACTACCATTGTATATTCTATAAATTAATTATATCTAAGTTGAGATTTTCTAATTTTTTATACAAGTTAAGGAGAATATTTATAGAAATAACGGTCTGTAAAGTTCATATACCACTGATAGCCTGAAAAATATATTATATAAGCAGAAGATATTTGAGCTACATATAGGCTATTTTTTGCATGGTACAAAGTTAGCCAAAATTAAATGGCCTACAAAATTCAGCAGGATTAAAACTGTGCAACTACTACTAATTCTGATAATCAATCAATATAAGATTCAATTTTTACATTTTGTAGAAGTTATATACATAAAATTGATAGTTTGAGTTAGGTTTTACCTGATAATGTAAATAGTAAG
>JABYPW010002816.1:0-10214 GCA_016880775.1 Phymatotrichopsis omnivora | reverse complement strand
CTTTGAGACCGGAGAACGGAGTAAAAAGAAATCAGCTTGGAGTTAAGCGAATTCCATCAAGTGTAAAAAAAAAAAAAAAAAAAAATTGTCATTCATCAATGAGTTAAATGCATGAAAAGTAGGAGATTACACAGAATTTCTCATAATGCACACCAACATCCGCATCTCGCAAATATATAGAACACAAAAACAACCAAGCGCTCCAAAAGCAACAGGTAGCAACCCCAAATACCACTGAACCTAGGATGTCTCTCTGAAAGGACATCATTTTAATTTGTGCATGGAACCATTCGGTAGAAACTGTGTTAGCGATATCAAAAGTCACAACCCGTCACAGTCTTTGCCTACAACGAGTGCAACAAAATACTGATGCCATTGGTGGTATGGAGCCACTGGAAAATCTGCGTTGCTCGAGATTCAAGCATTTCAGAGAGTCTTCCGATTTAAGTCCATAACAGCGGTGACAAATAACTGGCCCGCAAATTTCGTAAGGCGCAGCAGTCGAAGAAGTGGGCAAGCTGAAGGTGCAAAATTAAAAGGCATTGATAGTAATACAAATGCGCAGTCGTCTTTCTTTTTTTTTTTTTGCATTTATGCCCACGTAGATTGCTAATGAGAACTTGATGGTCCAATCGTCTGGGGGAAAAGTAGAGAGAAGTGGGTTGGTAATTGATAGGCTGGATTCTTCGGTAGTTTTTTTTTTTTTTCTTTTTTTTTTGTGTTTTGTGTTTTGTGTTTTGTGTTCTATGTTTACGATACCATAGTCATTGCTTTCGGAGACGCTGAAATTGAAGAAAACACTTTTATATGTTTTTACGAACGTGTAGATCTTCTATGCTGCATTTACATCTGAAAAAGTGCTTCTCGGCGGTTGGCGTTTACTTGCATAAAACTTCCGAAATTCGGTATATAGGGGCTCGGAAATGTATGTGACTGTGCTTGTTGATATTGTCTCTAACATTATAAAGGAGATATATTGATAATCTATATTCAGGTTCCAAGTATCAGTATTATAGCTATAGCTATAAGCGGGGTACGCAATCGCTAGTAGAGCAGGCTATATTGCACAAATTGTGTTGTTGAGGACATTTTGGGATTTCATATAGATGAGGTGCGAAGAGCGGAGTTTGACGCCGGGTCCGGCAATGAACATTACAATACATATTACGCAATTCAGCGGAGCTCTCTCACTTGTAATTATTTTTTAGCCAGGGTAATCAAAGGTTAAACTCCGCTCATTAGAGCTGGAAATTTTTTCAAAGTACCTGCGGATACATCTCTTTCGGAGCGAGTGATCGTTCATTGAGCAAGTTTTTGTTATTGTTGACTTCTTTTTAATGAAAATAGGCAATTTTATACCTTGAAATATCCTGGAAAATATCTCCATTAAAGAAATGAGAAAAATTCAAACACCCACTACAGTGATAATTCGTGAAGGCAGGCATTCCCATCTTGAAAATGTCTCGAAAAATATCTCATGCGAGGAACGGGAACAATTCAATTACGTTGCGATATGTCATGAATAACTATGCCGTGAATGTATGACCAAAGTGAAGTGGAAGTATAACTATTTCGCGGGCCGAGGAATGTTTGTATCGGAAACGAAGCAAACGGATATTACTATGGGAGAAAAAAAAAAAAAAGACGTTAATACCCCTGCTAGCGTGGTTTAGTTGGCCGAGTTACGTACATACGGCGACCAAGAATAAATTAATTATACGCGCCAGACACATAACACCCATGATACAAAAAATTACATACATGGAATTAACTCGCGAGGGTCTCTTGAACGTATGAGACGAGGGGGAGCCCTTAAAATTCGAGAGGGAAGTGTCATCAGCCCGTCAAATTCTCACGTTCACAGTAACTGCCGTACCGCAACCGCGGCCAAAAACTGTCGTCCGATACATCTCTCGAAATGGTACTACTCTAAAGTGCCTTTTGCTTCGCCTGATGCCCCCGGCAAATTTCGAACGTTTGATGTCTTTCCTCGAGCTTGCGATATAAGAAATAACACGACGATCCAGGTGTTTATAGAGTTCTGTGTGTCGTACCTCCGCGGCAGGTACGGCTTCTGAGCAGTAGACGCTTAGTGAGGTGCACTAGTGACTTCTGCCCTTGCCTACTGGATTTGGGAATAATTACACTAGTTGCCTGGTTTCAAGTTCTTCCACAACGTGAGGGAATTCAGAAACTTACGTTGTTTTTTTAATTAATATTCCACGTCGCAGTACCACTGCTTGAGGTTATCGTGCGTGGCCGCGTTTGATGCTCATACTTTGTTATGTACCAAACGTAAACTTGCTTTTATGCTGGTTAGGAATCCTGAACAGTACCAGTCCGTGCCTGGGTTTGGGATGATGTCAGTATTCTCAGCGTTCCTGTAGGTGTCCTGATGGAAATAATCTTAACCCTGCAGCGAGAAGCTATTTATTACCGCAATAAAATAGAATCGGTACTTTTAGTAAAGGACTAAGTCTCATCAGATAGTCTTCCGACACAAAACTGTTATGGTCAACTTTCTTTGAGGTTGCATGAACATCGGTGTTGAGCGCACATATCTCTCTCCTGCTAGTAGGCGAGACATCTCCGGCCCCAATATCACGCTTCACATACATTAGAATTCAGCTATGAAGCTAACGGATGTACAATAAATGAATAAATAAAAAATAAATAAAAATAACAAGGAAGGGAAAAAAGAAAATGGAATACTCTTGCCAACATGATTCGATTCATTATTGCTTGTAAGTTGTATACAATACAGGAGACGACCAATTTTTTTTTATAAGGTACAACCGGCCAATAATCCCCATGATATAAGAAATGGTATCATCAATGTTAAATAATTGGGAGAAGACAATTCGTGGGAGAAGGATCCAACTTGGTTAGGTACGTCCGTTGCCCCCTTCCCCTTGTTTCATGCGGCCAGGTCAGTTGGGAGGAGGGATTCGGTATCAAAAAAGGTAGATATTGACTTTCACATCTTGTAGAAAAGATTTCTTTTCCCTTTATTATATCCAGTATATAACTCCCTTTGCAATGAGCAGCCTTTTATATTTTTTTTTTTATTTTGGAGGACAATGCCGCGCTCACAAACAACACTATTGCTAAAATACTGCATAAGTAGAATATACATAAAACACAAATTTTGTCTGCTAATCGAGTTGACCTGAATGTCTTTGAGATTATTTGAAATGAGCGGAAAGTTGGGGTGAAGGAGGGGTTAGGCATTGAATCGCAGAAGCGGGTATTCGGGTTGTTATTATGGGGTGAATAGCGAAAATACCCAAAATAACAAGGCAATCATCACTTTCGGCATATATGAGAGGTTGGAAGCACGTATCGTGAAAAATAGGGGAAACGAGTTAAACTTTTGATAGGTTCTACTTCTTGTATATTTTATATATATTGTTTATTTCTCTCGGAGATGTTGCAAACTGTGGTCACTTCCACAGATTCACCTCTCGAGGGGGAAAAATTTGGCTTATGGAAATTATGTATGTAACTGCCAATCAGAAGTTTTAGTCCTAACATGCAACTGGCGTCGTTACTTTACATCAGCGTACGCCCGATTTTTTCGCTTGACGTACTCTATGGGTCTGCGGAGGTGGCAAAGGCTTTTGAAGCGGCAATTATAGCGAGCACAATCATCATGATATTGCGACCATGTGCACCGCCACTTGGTACCTACTTACATATGTAGTGAAGTACGAGTATGTAAAGTATTCATTATTCAGCAGACCTTTTTAAAATGCCAGCCGCTTGGCGCATATCTTTCTAAAGTGCCACACTCTTATGTTTCCCTAGCAACAACGCAAACTTGTAGCATGTAGAATTTTGCACCTCCAAGCACCGAGCATGTGAGTAGACTTCTTTCATACCAACAAATAACGACTCCACCACCTCCCACCAGCTTCGTGTATATCCAAAATGGCAGCAATCGCTAAAGGTGACGAGTTTTCTTCCTTTCAAGAACTCAAAGATTCGATCTGATACCCGCCATCAGGCGATTGTTGAAGCGGTGCAATTAAAGTGGAGTGGAAAAATCAGCTACAAGGCTGCCCTTGAAGTGAAAAATGCAATTCTCCAGGACAATGTAGGTGAAACTGGCGATGCACCGCTTCAATAATCGCCTGAGGGCAGGTATCAGATGGAAGTAAACTCGTCACATTTAGCGATTGCTGCCATTGTGGATATACACGAAGCTGGTGGTAGAGGTGGTGGAGTCGTTGTTTGTTGTTGGTATGAAAGAGGTGCAAAATTTTACATGCCCCAAGTTTGCGTTGTTGCTAGGGAAACATAAGAGTGTGGCACTTACTTTAGAAAGATATGCGCCAAGCGAGTGGCATTTCAAGGGTTTGCTGTTCGGTATTTTACATGCGCACGGCCATACCCCTGGTTACCCTCCCCAGGAACATGAGCGCATTCAGGCGATCTACTACTCTATACATATAAGGTTCTGACAGCATTTAATTCTACATGTACCCCTTATTCATGCTAGTATTTATGTGGCGTTAATCTAGAACCGCTAAGTAAATGATCCTACCTCGAGCTTATGTACATGTACATGTACAGTGGTGGTAAAAAAGCAGCGTCAGATTACTAAGCGGACATCGCCAAAACCATTCGAATCTTGAGCACCCAGTGTTTTTTTAAAAATTCTTACAATCCCGATATTAAACAAAAAAAGACTGTTCAAAGGTAGAAAATTAATCTCTTGAACCTGAGCAATAATTCAAGTTACCTAATAATAAAATATTAGCACTGCAGAGAATATAAGATTAACCTTTTGCAGCGAAAAGAGAATTGTCCGGAATTTGCTATGGAGAAACATACGAATTCTCAAATGAGAAAAAAAAATTGTTTAGTAATCTAAAGCATTCCCTTTTCAGCTATGCGCTCTTTTTTTTTACCACCACTGTACTCGATAATCAAGAAATTAAATGTTCGATATACGGGAGTCCATATCTTTGGTGTGGCGGTGTTGGTATTCATACAATGCTTAGTCATGTGAATGAAAAGTCTTGGGGGTGCTGCTTTAGACGCTCCCGAAAATCACCCCTATTAATGTAGCGGATCGCCAAGTGTTCATCGAACTAAACCCAACTGGGGCCGACGTTCCAGCTTGGCATCCTGTCCCTATGTTACCTAATTAGGCAGGTTAGGACAGAGGCTCAACTGGCTTCTGACTAATCGTAATGGCTCACTACCATTGGCCCAAACCAGGATGTGTCCTCCTTCATCCATCTTTTGCCCATTGTATCAAATAGTACATCCATCTTCTCTGTCAGCTGAAATGATGTACCATCGTACCTGAGCATTCGCCAACTTTCGCCCGTTGTAATGAAGCCATACACCTCACCACCATTTATTGTCTCTCGTATCTTTCATTGCCAGCAAACACTGCTTAATCACCTCTCAAGAGATCTCTTTGCTTGTATGACCACGACAAAGTTTCGTTCCATCACCGAAATCAGGTCCATCACAACAAATTCCTCCTTGCCGCTCGTCTCAGAGTCCACGGAAACATTCTCTTTCTCCCTCCGTAAGCGTATATTGCGTCCGGTCTTGCGTCTAAAATGAGACAGTATGGGACCGATGATTTAAAGAACCAAGTCGCTAAGATTGGCTTCGTTAAAATCTGTGTTCGCTTCCGTAGGATAACCTTCGATATGAAGATATCGCACTCTCTCCTTATACACTTCTTCCTTGGTCTCCTTAGCCTTCAATATAGCATCCGCGCCCTCTCCTTCAAGCCTATACTTTGCGTTTGCCAACATACGGTCAACCGGAATCGCTTCAGATTCGAGTGTTTCCATCATAAACCCTAGTCTCTTCTCTGCGTCTAACATGGACATCTTGGAATACGAGGTTCGCTTTCCTCTCCTTCGGCTTGGTGTTATCGTCGCCCATCGTACTCCAACGGTACGCCGAAAGACCATCCGTATCTGAGTTTCAGATAAAAATCAACCAGTTCACCTGCTAGAACATTTTTCTGAAAGAGGCGCATAGGACGGCGCCGCACCTTCCCCAGCCACTGGGACGCTGACTAATCTCAACTCCATCCATACTTAATACTTGTACAAGTGACGCTCCCTAATCAACACTAGAAAAATAGATGAAATAAATTAATCTTATTAATTTACCTACAAACCATCGTCAAATCATGGCATCAGTGAATCACACTAGTAAACCGCAGCGAACGCTAAAAAACCTCCATAGCAGAATCCTCCGCTAAAGTCACGAATCCAACCTATCCTCGAACGACCGCATCCTTTTGCACAACACCTCCATTGCTCAATACGACTTTCATGCAGTCCACCAGAACTGAGTGGTCCCTCATCCATAGCTCCTTGTCTTTGTCCATTCCCTCAAAAAGTACGTCAATCTTCCTTACCTGAGTAAAAGTTGTGCCATCGTACTTGAGCATTTGCTAAGATTCCCCTGTTGTAACAAAACCATACACCACGCCTCCGCCATTATTTTCTCCCATATCTTTCATTGCCAGCAAACACTGCCTCTTCGCCATTCCAATAGATGAGCTCTTTGCTTCCACTATCAAGACAAACTCCTTGTTCTTTACCCCAATCAGGTCCATCGTAACAAATTCCTCAAAGCCGCCCGTCTCAGAGTCCACGCCAATGATCTCTTTCTCCCTTCGTAGGCGTATGTTGCATCCCATCTTGCGTCTGAATTCCGAGATTATAGGACTGATAATAGCGAAAACCAGATCGTTGATGTTGGCTTCCGGAACCGCATGAGACTCGAATGTATCAAACAAAAAGCCTAGTCTCTCCTCTGCGTCTTCCATGGACATGTTCGAATACTGGGTGGTCCGCTTGGACTTTCCTCTCTTCCTTTGCCGCTTGGTATTCTCGTCACCAATCGTATTGTGGAGTTCCTGCCGACCGATCAATTAGAAGTTCGGTCTCGTGTTTGGTCCAGGCACTTCGGAATGTGCTCCGCCTCCTAATTCGGTCGGCCCGTTTTCAAGCTTATTCTGTCTCGAGAGTGCTTGTCAGTATAATAATCAAACCGCTATGGAGACTTGATGCTTGCCTGCGAGGTGCTAAATGTCTGACGACTAATAACGTCAAACCTAACCGGACAACCGACCAGCTCGTGGAATAAACACCCCTGTGGGCATAGCTATCTGCCTATGCCTAGACAAACGAAACGTAGCAAGGCGTAGCATAACGTAACGAAGCATGAGCGAGGCGTGTTCTTCCGAAAGAAGAGAACATAACTATCTCTCCTCTAGGTCCAGGGGGAAATCACCTATTTATGTCTGTGGCACGACCGCCAAGTGTTCATCGAACTAAACCCAACTGGGGCCGCAGCTTGGCGTCTAGGTTAGGACAGAGGCTCAACTGGTCTCTGACTAATCGTAATGGCACACTGTCATTGGCCCAAACCAGGGGTGGGGGTCCGCGTTCAGCTATCGCTAGTTACCCTACTCAGTAATACTAGTACATATGCGCAAGCTATCCGACTCTACGTCATATGTGGCATGATCCATTTTTGGCAGCATAGAAAAAGAAGTAGTTACAGCTCGCTACATGTGTAGCGTAAGCAAATATTCGACAATCTTCATAACAAGGGGTACGGTATAGCGAAACCATTAGGGTAGAGCAAGGGATTCGGTATGTGGAAGTACGAAAGCGGGGTGTTGCTGTTTTAAACTATGCAAAGTTGAGTAAGGGCGATGGCGGCTGACGGTAGGCTGGACCAGTAATGGTGAAATCATGTGTTCAAAATCGACTTTTTATTGTGACTGCGGTATAGGAACGCCTATTTCGAGAAGCATGTATAAATGAAGCTGGACAGTACTCTACTCTACTCTACATGTACCATCGGGTCCTCACGTGACCTCTCCTCTCGGCGCTGCCCAGGTATCGACCGATAGCGCTACTGCACGTGGCTTTTTGGTTTGGTGGCTGTGGCTTGGCTGATCTTCACTAGTGGGGGATGTGTTTACATGGGTTTACGTAGGTCTTCCAAGCGCATCCGTGCTGCCCTTGTAAAACAGCAATACGATTGAGTATCGCCGTGTAGCAACATTGTACTCTACATGTACTCTACTCGGGTACTCTACATGAAGAGTACTTTACACTGTACACACCTTGTTTCGAAGTGTTGCTATGGCAACACGACCGTGGAGCAAGGCGGTGTTGCTACGATCTCGAAACTACGATTCTACATATTGTGGCCGGGACGAAAGAAAAGAAAAGAGGGGCCATTTCTATTATTATGGACAAGTACGAAAAATAGAAAGAAAGAAAAACAATAATAGAAAAAAAAAAAGAAACTAGTTACATCTAAAATTGTCTTATTTGGATACAGGCGATTCGGACCCCACCGGTTCGAGCAGCGAGATGCGAGCTGTTGCCACGCTGTCTCGGAAAAATTTCTTCTTGAAGTACTCTACATGTGGATGTTCCATCACTCGTTTTATATTTATTTGGGTCTGGCAGATACACTCGTTCTCGACATTTCAGCTCTTGGCGGAACGATGGTGGTGAACGCTGAACAGCTAAGTGAAGCAGTCTTGAGTCTTTACATACGCTGCCAACCAACAATGATTTTAGTGGCCGTTCTCCGCACCCTAACCCACTTATCTTATGCTACATAAGAGCCCTTCGCCTCTTTTACTCCACCTTCTCGCGACTTTCATCGCCTCGCCTTTACCCCACTGTCTGCGAACAGCACCGCTTTCCTTCTCCCGATCATCCTCACTCCCTAGCCGCTTGTATCCTCCACGCGATAGCCATGTCTGAGCCGCTTCCTCCAAATGGCTATGAACCACCCAGTCGGCCCCGTTCAACTGCAGATGATCCTCGAGGATTTCCCCTGTTTTACCCGAGTCCTATGTATCATGCTCGGAATTCTAACGCGGCCCTGCTAGAGCTACCTGCCGTGAGCCACCCAGCAGAAAGCTCTCCGCTGTCCATGATGACACCACCATGGGAACGGCAACTTCCGGGTCATGGTATGCTATCAGCGCCATCTCTCTCTGGGGGTTTGACCGCTCATGCGCGCTCGCACAATCCCCGCAATCCTACCTCATTCGCAAAACGTAAAGCCGTTGAAGTTGGTTCGCTTTCGGACTCCGATTCCGACTTCCGGGTGGTTTTATCTTGCCCCACATCATCCCGGAAGCAACCGAAGTTAATAAAGATATCTAGCCCGGCACAGACAAGTGCTTCAAGTGCAAGTTCAAGTGCCGGGGGCTCTCGTAATTCTGGCCCAAACTCGCAGCCCCGTTTCATCGCAATCAATAGTGGAGATGAGTATGGGGATAGGGATTCTCGAGACGGAATGCAGACCCAAAGATTCGCGGAGCATTCTCAACAAGAACGAGATGGAGAAGAATTGGAAATTTACGGAATTACGGATGAAAAGGTCGTTGATATCGATTATTTTAATGGAATTGCGACGGTCGGAGAACGTGTTCTCTTCTGCAGGGAGCCTGATAATCGGGTACCTCCCCAATTTAATTCTCTCAAAGGCTACTACAGCTGTTATACTAATGGAATGATTAGTATGACCGTAATACCATCCGCGTTGAGAATGTTAACCACATTCAAATTGGGAACATGCCTCACCAGGTGGCTGCGAAGCTAGCTCCGCTTCTCGATTCCAGGACAATTCACTTGGAAGGAACGGTGTCTGAGCAGGTAGGAACGTTTGAACTCTCTATCACCATCAAAATTTACGGCCCCACGAAGGAACCATTCAAATCGCAAGCCAAGGCTGTCGTTGCCGGCCAAGGTCTCACATTGCGGCAACTGGTCGAACAGCAAAGTCGGGAAGAACAGGAGCGACAGAGAAAAGCTGTGGAAGAGAGGAGGAGAGCACAGGAGGCTCGTGATCGTGCAAGATTGCAAGAATCGGAGGGTTGGGGAGGTGCCACACCAACTGGAAGTGAGTCGACGGTGGACGTGCAGTCTGGAGTTAGGGAGTCTCCCGGCGGGCTTATACCTAGCAGTCAACCGCAGATTTCGGATTGGGAGGATTTGCTTGGTGATTGTGAAGCTTTTAATACCAGGAAGGTTGGAGTTGGATTGGTGATGGACAGTTTTGGCCTTTGTGAGGCGGACTTGAAGAAGATGGTGAAGGCGAAGCAACCGGAGAGGTTGGAGACGGAATTGCTACCGTATCAGTTGCAGGTTAGTTTTTTTTTTTTTTTTTTTTTTTTTTTTTTTTTTTCCCCC
>JABYPW010002815.1:0-10215 GCA_016880775.1 Phymatotrichopsis omnivora | reverse complement strand
AAAAAAAAAAAAAAAAAAAAAAAAAAATAAAAATAAAAATAAAAATAAAAAAATAGATACATTCTGAGCAACCTGACCAGCCTCTATGACAAACTTTCTATAAAGAAATTTTTTTTTATAGGAGTTTGTAAGTCAATGTCATAAGTTATATGCTGGGAAAGTTTGAGTTCATTAGGTAGAATCCATTGCTACAGTCTTAGGTCATTCTCAAGAGTTATGGACAGCCAAGAAAATGCATGAATTTATATTATAATACGAGTAGGTAACCCTCACACTGCTTTAGGACCATAACTATAGAGGTTGCATGTAGAGGTTGTACTTAGAAACAATACAATATGAAGTAAAGCAAAAAAAAAAAAAAAAAAAGCTCTTACACTACTTCAGGGTGTATTGCTATTACATGTAATCTATTCAGTATAATTATGTATATAAAAATTATATATGCCTACTTAGATTACATAGAGTTATAAAATATTTAATGGTATAAATTGACCAAGATATAATGTTATGTAGTATAAGATGTATGTATAAAGTTTTTTATTTTATTTTTTTTATTTTTTTTATTTCTTATTTTTTTTTTTGTTTCATTATTACATACATGCTTTTCTAAGGGTTATAGGTGTTTATATTTAGTTGGAAGTAAGTGAAGGAAAGAATGATTAGAAGTACTCACTTTTGATATTTATTGAGGTATTCTAATTCATAAACATTTTGATGCTAGGGCATTCAACTAATCAGATAAGTAGAAAGTTACAATTTTATAGAGCTCTTTGAATTTCATTTTCTCTATTCATTTCTAGTATATTATAATGTAACACTGATAAAAAAAAAAAAAAAAATAGAAAGAAAAAATAAAGAGAGAAAGAAATCTATAGAAGCTACATCTATTTTTGTTTTGTTTAGTTTTAGCATTTTCCTTAAGCTTTAGCTAGGCTTATTTTCTAGATTAGAAACTGATAGACTCAGTTATAGGAAATTAAATATCAATGTTAGTATTAGGTTTTCAAATTTAGGAGCCTATATATAATACTATAACTATAAGTCCTAGAGAAAATTTAACTACCTTGACTAATAAGAAGCTAAGGAAGTTTAGAATACCCTAAATATATTTTCAATTTTTATTTTCATTTACTTTAATATGATTACTACTATTATACATGTATATGTATTTATATTAGATTGTCCTTCTTTTACTTATCTATATGAATTTTGGAAGACTTATGACTTATTCCTTGCCCAAGTCACTATATACTAATTACTTCCTTATTATTGAAAATTATTCCTATATTTTATATTTTAGTTAGTAAGCTATTATATTTCTTACTATTCTATCTTCCTCTTATTCCTAAAATAATTATAGGATTACTATATTCATTAGTAGTTATAGGTTTTCTATCCTTTCTTAATTAATCCTTAGGTTTAATACTATTAAGGAAAGAGGAAATATTAAATTATATACAAATTGCACCCTTAGGTACCATGATATTTAGAAAAAATTAATTCTTATTTATAATAGTTTACAATTCTAATACTATTTTTTATTTACTTCATATCAATTGTTTCTAGGTACAACCTCTATAATACCCTCTTCAAGTATAGTATATATAATTCTAATACTAGTACCTACTACTCCTATGTAGAGTTTGTACCTAGAAATAATGCAACATGATTAAAATGAAAAAAAAAAAAAGCTACTACTCCTATTTAAAAATCCATTTTTTAGTTAATACTTTTCTAGTTAGGCTATTAGTGTTAATAGTCTATGTCTCCTTAGGTAGAATATTTCAGTAAAGTCCTAGCAGGTACGAAGCTATAAGTATCACTAAGTAAACTCAGATATCTCAATGTATTCTTCTCAACTGAACAAGAGCTTTCCTATATCTAAATAGAGAAAGGAATGGTAAAGGTAATAAAGTCATGAGGTAGAAGCAAATATATCCTTATATCCTAGGAAATGACAAAGAGATGATAAAGGAATAAGAAGGAAATAGAGCCCTGTAGAAATTATCTCTTTATAAATCAATGATCACTAATCACCAATCTTGCAAAGCCTACAAGAGTATAGATTTTAGACAGGGAATAATTATTATTATAAGTAATAGATCACTGATGACACTGATCTATCATTGCCCTCTTATGATTATAGGCTCAATCAGTTAGAAAGCCTATTCTATAATAGTGACTAATTCTATTACATAGCTTGCCTTATTTATCACATGAATACTGCTAAGCCACAGATCATCACTGTATAACAGTATACTAGGGGTATCATGTATAGTCTACTAAGGCTAGAGCTATACTCAACAGGTAGAGCCTGGTAGTAGTGATAGGTGTAACACTTACTAGTTGTATTCTAGGTAGTAGTCTATCACTGTACAAGTCCATAGTACTATAGAACTATAATACTATACCCCTTCTAAGGCATAACATCATTACTATCATTAAGACATTTGCTAGATGTGATTCTCCTTTATAATATCTTTGGAGGTTAAAGATAAGTCTAAGGGAGGATAGTCCTATTCTATACTAATGTTATCTCTAGATATTCTACATATACATACTATTCCCTTTCTTGAAACTCTTAGGTTATAATTGAGTAGGGAAGAAGATTACTTACTCAACCTACTATTCTCTGATTTATATGTACCATATGAAGGGTTACCCTAATGGTGCTTAGCGAGACTGCTCCTATGTAATATGACTATATCATATGCTCCTAATTAAGTACAATATCCTATCCATATGATAGTGAACATGGGGGAGAAAATATCCTCTGCTTTATAGCTAGTTCCTCCTTAGGCTATTTAGCATTTACTTCAGTATTTAAGTTCTAGGTTCAGAAAATAACTAGCTAATTAATAGGTTACCTATTAATAAGTAAGTTGTCCACTTATCCCTATATTACTTCTATATCTGTGTATCTTTCCTATAGTATATAATACTTTAGCTTCTTCCCTTTCCTATTGAACTAGACCTTGGTAATTTATTTGATGTAGTAAATTATAATTCTATTATTATCTTATAGAGCTAGAGGAGCTACCCTATAGTATTTTTCTAAGGTATTGTAGGTATTATAGCCACAGTACTAAGGCCGCCATGTGATAATAGGTTATGTTAGATGAGCACCCATTAGTGAGTATATCCTATTCTGCTGCATGCAAGGACAATACATAAATGGGCTCTGCCCTAATGGCTGATAAATATGGCACCTATTTTAAGATGAGTCAGGATCTGACTAATCTATTATCCTCTGATAAGCGTACCTCATATGATCGGAACAACTTGAGTAACTCCTATAAACTAGTCATTTGTGGTTGGTATGACTTAAGCTGATCGAGCCAGCATTGCATGATAATGATCAACCTGAAGATCAGTGATCTGAGCTCATACCAAGAGGCTGATCATTTCCATTATAACTCCTAGGAATGTTACAATCATGCTGGATGATATTAGAATGAGTCATGGAGGTTCTAAGGGTTTCTTTCAGGTTCTATGTTCTTATATAATCTCTTATATCATTGATGACTCATTTCTTTGGACTGGAAGGTATTTAAGGATGTGTTGTTAGTCACTTCTGTGTGACCTAATACAGGATTATACTGTTGCTCCAGGATCGCTTAGCGAGCCTCCGACCATGCAAAACCTTAATGCAACACTCTCATAGCTCCTAGGTGGGGTGCCCAGGCCCCCCAGAGTGATCGCATAAGATAACTAAGCAACCTTTCCCTCAGTCACATCAAAACTACAGTGCCCCTTATAGCACCAACATGAATGAACTAAGTCGGGAACTCAAAACCAAACCAACCAAAACTAATACGGTCACTACATTTCCCCCTCCCACAGGACACCTAACCTCTTACAAATAATACAAACTATACCGATCATTACTTCGCCAGCTCACTTATGTACCTACCAGTACCAATACAACACCGACAGTCCCCTCATCACCTGGAACTAGTGTAGGTAGTTTTGAGTGGAGGAGACGGCTTTTACTTTCTTTTTTCATGTATCTAGTCACTCGCTTAGGCATTTTAGGGAGTTTTTGAAGGGTTTTGAATAGGTGGTTTCTTTTCTTTTTTTGTTTGTAATAGGGTGATATGCTATAGTCATGGACTACATAAGGATGGGCCTGATATGTTCGATGCTATGGGTAGAGAATCTGTAAAATCTGTAGCCTCACATAGTCAAAATAGAAATGAATCATCATCAGCATCATATTCTGTGTGACCCTAACCTTCTCACTAAAAAAGCTACAAAAATCCTTGAAAAAGGATCAGCCTAGGCAGCGAAATGGGTATGCGGAATGTTTAGGACCATAAATAATGAAAAAGCTATCAAGGAAGCAAGCCTAAACCCACCCGAAATAGAAGTCAGAAGGTACCAAGCCAACTACGAGGTAAGACTTCTATTGCTAGGAAAAGACCACCCCAACTACGACAGAATACCCCACCTACTAGACTGCCCCAACAAAGTCAAATGCCTATCCAGAACACCTAACTAGAGCTGCATAATCTTCTCAAGCATATAGTCCATGACGAGAATGCCCTAGATAGATGCAATACTCTGCACCATAAAAGAGGAACTAGGACACAGACCGTTTTCGCACACCAAGCTAGCCCTCCCCATAAGCGTATAGCCTATCAAAACTAAAGGAAAACTAACCCTCGCAAAGTTCCCTGAAAAGAAAAAACAGCTCGAGACTTTCCCAAGAACCTTTGAAAGCGACCACATAGCAATCTTTACTGACGCATCTTAAGTTGGGAACAAAAACCAAATAGGAATCAGGCTCATAGCATATGCTGGGCAAGAACAAATCCTCACAATCAGCAAAAGTCTAGGAATAGGCCCATAAGTATTCGACAGTAAATTGGAAGCCATAAGACTAGCATTTAAGGTTGCTGAAAACCTAAAAAAATATCCCACCATATAAAGAGTGATAATCCTCAGCGACTTGTAAGCCGCCCTCACCACAACCCAAAACCCCTACCCCTCCAACACATAGCACATCGCCCAACAGATTTTCAATATCAATGCTAGACTATAAGAACACAACTTCGCTGCAAACATAGACTGGGTCCTGGTATACAAAGCCATCAAAGGAAATGAATAAGCAGATGAAGAAGCGAAAAAAGCCTCAAAAGCCCCTATGAAAAAGGCCCCCAGCTAGAAGAGCATTCTCACGAGCATCACAATCAAATGGTGAATCAAGGAAATGACAAAAGAAAAACTCAGGGAATACACCTGAATAAAGGAACCCTAAACCGATAAATTGGACTACCTCCTTAAGTTTACAGTGACGCGAGCCTACTAGTTCTGAAATGGACAAGCCTACATACCTAACTACATACTGTGGAACTGAGAATACAATATATACATCTGCGGAAACAGTCAAAGCATCGAACACTTCCTCCTTGAGTGCCCGTCCCCACATAGCCCGAGAAAAAGCATCCCCGCGAACACAAAAATCGAAACCCTACTTTATGACGACCTAGAGATGTGGGAAAACTGGTAAAAGAAGGACTTAGAAGACCGCCCCCAAAAAATAGACCACCAGAGCCCCCCTGTATAGTACTGGAATAGAAGAGTAGAAGAGTAAGTAAGAGGAGGACTTGTGCTGTGGAAAATAGGTGTAGGAAGCAGAGGATTTCCTTTGATTTTTTATATAATTAAATAGGAAAAGCATTCTATCACTTCTGTGTAGCTAGGCCTCTCTCTCCCTTCAAACCCCCCCCTACATTCTATAGTCAGACATCGTAAAGACCTCACCTACCTTCAAAGTAACCAAAAAATTACAACAACAACCCTACAAGAAAGGAACTTAGACCAATCCCATTACCACCTGGCCCTCAGATAGAGGTTGAAGCTCTGCTTACAGGCTGAGCTAAAAATAGGCTGAGAGCCATTCACCACAATATCCTAAAACAATCCCATCAGTATCTCCAGCGGAGAAGAACACTGGAGTATCAACCCAACCCCTTCTCAGATGCCTGACCTCAACCTGACCATCCTAAATGACCGTGTTCGCACAAGGCTTCCAACTTCATAGCCTACCTTGTCTGAGCCTCATAGTACAGTGGTGCCCACTGTAAGCTTTGCAAGCTAATGGTTCTTCTACCAAACAGACCCATCGTACATGGGCAACTGGGACGAGGACCACAGAATCACTGAAGAACAACTCAAATAAATGCAGCTCCCAGAAGAAAACTCCCTCCCCTTCCATACCCAAAGCATGTAAGTGACGTCATCAGGGCATACCTCAACTATTGAACAGGGATATGAAGACAACCAACCCTACCAGAGCACAGTAGAGGTAATGATAGTGTGACGGATCACCCTATATGGTTCGTATATGACTCGGTAAAGATACCTTAGGCCTGCTTCGTAAACACTACTGAGTAAACTCAGATATCTCAGCTAAACGAAAGCTCAACTGGAAGATATCTTTCCTACAATGAACAGGGTAAACTTCAGATGTGAAGACGAGAAAAGACGAATATATTCTTTAAGGCTTGAAGATAACTCAAAGGCTTTCACAATGGTGATTACAGAGAAGACAAGATAGCTATCGCTAAAGAAGAAAGGAAGGAAAGACAACAAGACAAGAATAACCATGCGCTTATATATCCCATCCTTCACCTAAGCTAACAAAGAGATAACAAAGGAAATAGAAACATAAAGAACTATAACCCGTTCTAGACCATCCCTTAATTCCTAATCGCTGAAACCTGTAGAAGAGTCTAGAAAGGACAGGACATGATTAGTACTCGATTTGACTATGATCGCCTATCACCCTCTTGGGCCTCACTCCCAATTTGTGATAGTCTCTTGTGATACGAGTCTGATCGCCTGATCATGACCTCATAGCTGACTAGGCCAATGTTGCGTCATGCCGATAGCCGATCACGTACCCGTGGGGCTGACTTCCTGCACTTAGTCAAGGCTAACGGCAAAGCCACACCATACTACGCTATGCTACAATGTCATGTGACAGAGGATCATCTCTACAGCGCTTAACACAATGGTGAAGGGTAGAGATGGCATACTCACATGTTGACATTCTAAGCATAACCTCTATCATAGCGCATCGTCTAGGTACCTTGATGCTGACCACTACCGTTGTTCATAACAGATAGGACTCTCACCATACCAGCCCACCCTAGGCCACCAAAGTACTACTGAAGCACTTGGCTGCTTCTCACTATACAACCCTACCCTGCAGCATCAGAGCGTAGCAGAGGCTGCGCTTGACTTTAGCTCATACGAACCATCCCAAAGCACCCCCCTAAGTGCCTAAAGATACAACACCGACAACCCCTCCCAGAGGTCCAGAGAAAACACCATCCCAAGAAGCTCAGAAACTGAAATCAAAAACAGACAAAGGAGAATATCACTCCCCAGCATGTCAAACAGGTCAATGCATGCAGACAATGACAGTGACAGCAACACCTTAGAACAGACTACGAGACAGGTCATGAACAAAGGAAAAAGAAGAGAAGTCTAGGTACCCATAGAAACATTCTCACCAATCCCCCTAACCCTAAGGTATAAACTGGCAAACATGATGCCCGACAACATAGGAAAGGCCTTCTAAGGTTTCATCGATAACAACAACGAAAGAGTTTTCCTCAATGCAGAAGCCTTTGGATTAATCGTGTATGCACTTAACTACATCTGGAGAAAGCTCAATCTCATGCATAATGACAGATATGAATAACAACAAGCAATTAATTTAGCAAACCAACAACTTAAAGCATAGGCAAACAAAATCAGGTACCTGAGAGCTACCATCAACAAACTATCAGACACCCTCAAAAATGCAATATACAGTCTACCCCTAGTAGTTCCCCCCCTCTCCAAACTATCAAGCTCCAAGAGCTCCTTGCCCTCAAGCTCAGGACATAGCATGGAGACTCAAAAAACTCCCAAATCCTCGCAGGACCCCAGCCCCCCAGTGGAGAGTGCTCGCCTACCCACAAAAACCCCCTCCCAAACCCTGACACAGCCCAACCAAACCTGGTTACAAAGAGTTGCAAGGAATACCCTACAAAGGAGCACACCCAGTCAGAATACACAAAAACAAAAAGAAAAAGAGATCAAGATGTTCCCAGTTGTGAGAAGAGAATTGCACTTTCCCACAGTAGGAGTGACACACCTATCGGTTGCCAATACAGACCCTGAAAAACTTAGGGAAGCATACATCAAAGTGCTAGCAGAACAGAAATCACTAACAGAACTAAGAGCATTGATAGTAAGAACTAACTACAAGTCCACTATAATCATCATCACCCCCCCCACCCTTACAGTGAGTACTCTGGCCCCTTACCTCCATGTGATCAATTTCATAACCAAAATCAACACCAACCCAGAAGTCGAAAGAGAAGGCTTCAGAGTAGCAATAGCCTTCACAGAATTGATCATCCACTCTGTGCCCACTAAACCCCTGGGAGAAATCCCAGTCTACAAACTGGTAGAAGAACTCTTCTACATCACGGATGTAGAAATCGTATCTACTAGGTACCTCAAGAACATAGAAGATAGAAAGAAAAACCCATCTGGTAGAAAATTTGCTAGAGTAGCGATAAGAATAACTGAGGACCAGGTCCCCAAGCTAGGAAAACAAGTCGTCATCTTCAATAAACTGTGCAAAATTGCCAAGTCATGGAGGCAATGCTCATACACTAGGTGCTTCAAGTACCACAAGCTCAGACACATGAGCGCTACCTGCAAAGAAGAAAAAGAAGGCTGTAACTTCTGTAGTAACCTAAACAGAATAGTCTTCCCCTTCCACAGCACCAAAGATCACGAATGCCCCCTCTGCCACTTCAACAGACCTTGTGAACACTATGGACCCATTTACATCAACTGCAAAGGAAACTATAAAGCCTCGGACAACAGGTGCCTGGAGTATCTCAGGCTCAGGGACCTATACAGAAGGGAAATGGTACAAAGGAAAAAGGAATGTATTGACCAGATCAGTATGGAAATTGAAATGCACCCTGAAATATAAATAGAGCACAATGAAGATAGGATCTAATGGGAGCTTGGAGTATACCTAACTCTTAAAATTTTACAACACAACTGCCAAAGATCATAGGCAAACTTCTACTGCCTTATGCAAACAGCTACAAAAGACAGAGCGAACGTGGTCACCATCCAAGAACCACTGACATTCAGTAACGCCCCCCTAAACTTCTAAGGATACATTCATTTCTACCCAAGCAATATGACTAGGTCAAGAGTGGCCACATACATCAGAGCTGACGGAAAACTGAAACCATTTCCCCAGTAGAGCAAGGAAGGAGATTGCATGGTAACAAGAATCTACTGGAACAAAGAAAAATACCTGGACATCATGAACATCTATAAACCCCCTACATAAAAGATAAAGGACACCCCATAAGAAAGGATAGTCACCCCCAACAAAAATATAGTCCTAGGAGACATGAACCTCCACCATCCCTAGTGGGACCAATGTACCAAAACTGAAGAACACATTGCTGAACCAATGGCAGAAGAAGTAAGAAAAAATATGTACCACCTCCTAAACGAACCTGACATGCCTAAATGGATAGGACAACAAAACCAAAGAGACACCATCATCGACCTAGCATTTGTATCCCCACAGGTTGCAAACTGGAAATCTAATTGGCAGATAGCAGTCGACATAGCTCAGACTGCCAGTGACCATGAAGTTATAGCAATCACACTAAACTCCAACCAACAGTCCTACCAGAAGACTGTAAGGTACAACTTCAAGAAAGCAGACTGCGAACAAATTGAAGAAAACACCAAAGACCAGAAGCCTCCCCCCTTCGACCGTAGCAACCCAGATAAGTGGACCTAGAACACCATCGACAACCTCATGGAAATGGTCAAAGAAAAAGGAGCACTACCAACTATCACCATAATGCCTAAATCGAAACTATGGTGGACCAAGGACCTCAGCAAAAAGAAAAAACAACTAGGCAAACTCAGACAGAAAGGCTCGAAAGAAGAATACCAGGAAGCAAAAAAGGACTTCAGGCACATAGTCTTCGACACCAAAAAAGAGTACTGGCACAAGTTCCTAGGTAAGATCAACAACAAAGACCTGTAGCAGGCCCTAAAATACACTATACCAGCATAAGACATCCCACTCCCACCAATAAATGGGGCTACCAGCCCCAATAAAAAAGCCTAGGCCCTAATCGAGCACTTCTTCCCAGTGAAGCAAGA
>JABYPW010002814.1:0-10216 GCA_016880775.1 Phymatotrichopsis omnivora | reverse complement strand
AACGCACAGAACGCAACTCAATGCCAATACCCTTAATTCACGATCTTCCTCCCCAAAATCCCACAAAGCAAAGAGATTTATACATCTCGGACCTCCGAATGAAAATAAAAAAAGGGGAAAAAAACATATGTAATGCAAATCAAAAAATAAAAAAAAAGCATCTTAACGGGTATATTCTACTGCGAGACCCACTCGCTACCTCTCTTCACAAATTTATCCAGCAGCAATGACACATCTGCCAGCACAAATCGACAGATGTAAAATCCGAAGAATTCCGCCGCGTGACGGTGACTTAACTCCAGGCCAACTCTGGTGGTAATGTGGGCTTTCTTGGGCAGGGCTTCCTCGTCGAAGACAACGAGACGGTCTGTGTGGGCGTCCGCGTTAGTTTTTTTTTATTTCGATACACTATCTTGATGGATCAAGCCTTACCCAAAATTTGAGCGGCATCGAAAAGCTTTGCCAGCGAGCTTATATAAGCAGCATTTGGACCACCGAACGTCACGTTATCGAGATTTCTCCTGGGTTGGCTTGATGTATCTGCGTTTGCGCCAGCCATTGGAAGACTACCGCTGTGGTATTCTCCGGCAGTATGTGAATGCGAATTTGTATTGGAAGAGAACGCATTGCTCAATGCTGTACCCGAGTTTTTTGTACGGAGCTTCCGTAATGAAAAGTAACTTCTGCCTCCGCTGACGTTGGTAGTTTTGGTGACCATGTCGCTGTACGACGCCAATTCCGATCCCGTAGAGTCGGTCTGATACAGAGTCCTAGCACCACCCGGACCGACTTCATTTCCCAACTTCTTTGATAGCAAAGCCTGGGCACGATCCAAAACACCCTCAAGAGCCTGCATCTCTTCGAAGACCGCAGTCACATCATCCTGTTTGACAGTAGCAAGCTTTGCCAGAGCAGCGCTGATTAGATCACACGCGGATATCTTGTCGTCCACTGATCGAATTTTGACACCTTTTATGAACCACACTTCTCTCGGGACAAATAGTCGCGTTGATATATATCCTCCTCTTGGGTGGGCAATTGTTTGATACAAACATCGCATCAGCCAGAATGGCTTCGATAACGGCTCCGGCGGACACGGTTCCAATGGTGTTGGAGCTGCCGGGGTCAACGAATCACCTTTGCCGGGAGTTGTCGGCGAGTGGAATTTACTATCAAACAAATGCATTCCACCAGAAGGAAATCCTATGGTCGATGGTTGGCCAATTGGCGTCATTGGGACGATCATAGGGGTCGCTGGTGTAGCTGATCGAGGAAATGCCTTTCGCAGATTTGATGTACTTGATGACGCGAACAGATTGTTTACGCCGTTTCCTGGCGATTCTGCTTCGGGACTAGCTATGTTTCGGCTCTTTAGGCTCGCGGAAGATTGTATTTGTCGCAATGCCCCGGGAATGCCGGGGATCCTAGGCGTATACCTTGCAGGTGAACCAGATCTTCCCCTTGCAGGACTACCATCGTCCGAGGCTATTTTTGACAAAGACACCGCGCTCGGAGGCTCAACGTTCGGGGACAAGAGTGGAGGTGAAAGTATTCGCGTAGTATCAATCTCTGCGGGCTCTTCAAGGATCGACTCCGGGACGCCTGAAGCGGTTCCAGGCCTTGACCGCGAAGGAGAAAAACCTAGAGATGACGATTGGTGAGGTAAAGAAACAGGTGGTGTTGATGGTGGATTTATGGACGGCCGAGGCGAAGGCTCGCGTATTACTGTTATGGGCACTGTCGATATATCTGTTACTATCGCGCTCAGAGTAGTAGAAGTCTCGATCTTGAGGGGCTCGGATTTTGCCGATAGTCTCCGACTTCTCACTCCAGGGGATTTTGATATTGCTAACCCAGGGGCCGCATCATTATTTGCAGATAGATGCTCTGCCGACTGGGATTTGGGAGGTGAAGGTGGTGTCGAAACAGGTGCAGGGACCGTTGCTATCGTGCTTTCACCTTCTAGTGCCGTTTGAAGCGAAGCTGGGTTCGGCGGCGGTGTAGCTGGTACTTCATCCACTGGAGTTAAGGATTTGCTGGTTGCGTTATTGGAGCTAGCCCACGTGGCCCCTGAAGAGTAACCACTAGATGTGGACTCTCTTGGTAACGTCGAATCAGAGTATGTGATTGAAGCGGACTCTCTCGGAAGGGCGGTCTTCGATACCATGTTAAAATCGAAGTCATCAATATACCCTCTAGTCATTTCTTCTAGCATCCTTTCTTCCTCCGACTCCTCCTCGTCATCCCGATCATCATAAAAATCCATTTCGGACTCTGGCCTTGGCTTCGACGCTAGTCTCTCCCTTTCTAAACGCCTTTCCTTCTCTTTTTGTATTTTCAGCTCCACTTCCCTTTCCAATTGTCTAACCTTTTCCTTCGCCTTCTCCACATTTTCCCTTGGACTCTTCATCATTACCAGCTCCTCGTCCCGGTCGTAACCGTAATCCACTTCATATCCATCATCATAAGCTGCCTCGACAGCTGCATCAAGCTGCATGTCGAAATCCTCTTCAAACGAAATATCTCTCGCCGGACTTTTGCGTGTCTTTTTCAAATCCAATTCCTTTGGCCTTTTCCTCGACCGTTTAAGCGATTCTTTATCCGAAGCCGATCCACCTGACTCATCGATGGTATTTAACCACGATGTAGAAACTTCGCTTCCTTGCCTTGAATGAGAATTAGATACATTAGAGTGCATCTGTGACGATCTTCTAGAAGAAATCGAAGAAACATCCGATGAGGATCGCCTAGCCCCGTAATCTCTTTCCCTTTGCGGGGAAAACCTCGGTGACAAGGAAGCCCCGCCAAATGTAAAGGACTCCCTGGGATCGCCCTCGGCGAAACTTCGGTTTGACGCTTCGGTTTCTATTATTTTTTCGCTTCCAGTTGGTGACAAAGGCGGGCGACGCGGTGACAGCGGTTGGATCACGTGTTCTTCGTATTGAAATTTTGCTATTGGCAACGGCGGTGGAGGGTCTGCTACGGTAGGTGATATGGGGGCGTCAGGCCCCACGTATAACGAGTCCTTTCTTGGTGGCACAATTCTCGTACGCGGTGCGCCGTTTGATTCTTTGTGGTTACCTATAACTTGCGTTGCAATCGCTGTCGTGACGACGATTGCAGATTCGTCATCCTCGGCAGGATATATACTTTCTTGGTCTGTGAATTCTTCAGTAAGCGGTCTGGCAGGGAGCTGTTTTTCGCCACTTTTGTTTTGCGGCGATAAATATTTAAGCTCTTCTATTCGCTGATTATACGTCTCTTGCTATTCGCCGCAATGATGTCAGCCATATATATATATAGTTGATAAAATATCGCATATTTTCGCCCCGTAAGGAAACACGATAATTGCGCGCAGTATAATATGAATTCGTGAGAATTGACTCACAATTGCCTGTAATTTCTTCTTATCTTCTTCTGCGCCCGCCCTCATCATCACCTGCCCCAATAGCACGCAAGCATCCCCGTATGCTTCCATCGCACCTTCATAATTCTCTGCATTATCTAACGTAACGGCCGTGTTGGCCTTTGCTAAAGCTGAAGAAAGCATGGCTTTTTGCGAATGCGACCGATGCGACCGTGTTCTCGGCTGATCACCTCTTGTTCGTGATGAATGCGTCGCAGTCAATCTGCGCGACTGTTGCTGTGGCGTATCGGCGGGCCTGGAGGGTTTAAGGGGCGACGGTGTCAATTGAGGTATTTGCGCAAAATCATTATTACCAGGCGAAGGGAGATCGAGGTCAGGAAGCACAGGAGGACCGCCAGACGCCAGCGCGTTTTGGTTACGAGAACGCTCCGGAGTTTGCCAAAATGGGGAAGCGTCGGGTCTTCCGGATGTAGGCGTCGTGGTCAAAGAATTGAGTCCTAGGCTTTGGAGATTGTGTTTAGCTCGTTTCTGCGGCGATGTGGATGCCGAAGCAATCTGAGGTACTCTCTCTAAAGAGGACGAATGCAGCCGCAGGGGTGGACGAGTGGTAGCTGGTGAAACAGAAGCAGAGTTGGAAATCGCCGCGGTAATAACTGCCGAGGATTCCTCGGGTTCTAAACTGTTTCTTCTAGATGCACTCGAGGTGGTTGAGGTACTTTCTGTGCTGAACCGATCGATACTCCGGTTACCCCTAATTGTCCGATTACTATCACCCCTCTCCTCGGCCTGGTACGACGGCTGCTCTCTGGAATTTCCAGATGGCAGCGTTTTCAGATCTCCCTTAACTTCCTTCCCGGATGACGTTGAAAGATTTGAAGAGGATGGCTTGTGAGCGGCTGGCGGACTCCGATCAAGGTGGAGGGCGCGGGATGTAGGCGGCGAGCCCGACGCTGAATTTTCGCTTGAACCCACCATCCCACGCGCTGTTGCAAATTTCTGAATTATCTAATAGCTTTGTTGACTTACTGTCGAGACGAGGTGTGAGTGGGAGGCGCCGAAGTGATTGCGGTAATGTTTCCCCCGTAAGAGGAATATCGGCGAACCAGGGAAACAAAGTGAGTTTGACGCGCTGACAGGCACGAGACCCTGTCTTTGGGAAGAGTTGAATTAAATTGGTGGCCACGGTGGGCTTGGGTTGGGCAGTCTAATTGCGTCTTGGACGGGTGAGTTTTGAAAGTAGAGTCGAGTAGTGAGATTTCGGCCCAGGAAGACCGCGTGTATTAGAGCGAAACAAGTCTAAGAGGAAGCACCTTCTCCCTATTAGCTCCTCTCTTTGGAAAGTGAACTGTAGATCTTTCAAGAGTCGAAACCAGAACTCAGCGTAGGGAAGGGAAAAAAGAGTATCTGTGAAACAGACGAGAGCAATTGATTTTTTGGGGCTGAGCGAGCCAGGGAAATTTCACTAAGAGCAAAGGGAGTAGCTTAGGATTGGGGGTGAAGCGGGCGGGAATAGTGGAAGGGTCAGATGCGAATCCGAGGGTCAAGGACTTTCAATATTGGGGATTCGGGGGACAGGATTAAGGCGGCATTACCGTTGTTGACATCTGACAGGGAGAAGGGATGAACAGCGAGCTGAATATGTATCAATGAATGTACCGAGGACGATGTGGTTCTTTTAGAGAAGATGCGGAGCAAAATATGAGGTGCGAATTGTAAAACAACCGGCGATAGGGGAAAGGAGCAGGGGGGGGTTGGGATGGGTGTGTTCAACGGCGTAATATTTAGCGAGAGGGAAAGTAGTAAGCTAGCAACACAACAGCTAAGGGCAGCGGACGTCTAAACAGGTAAAAAAAATAAACAGGATATAAGGCCACTCCTTTCAAAGAATTCGAGATGGGGGAGATTATGAGAACGAGCTCGTTGCGGCTGCTGAGGGAGGAGATGAAATTACATGTAGTAGGGTGGATATGGAAATGTATCGAGGATGGGAAGTCAACGGTTTGCAGCGTGCACACTGCAGGAACTCGAGGCCAGCGGTGGTTGGATCGTTTAGGTGGTGATACACGATCGTCCACACTCCAGCCAAATAGGAGGCGATGCGTCGCGAGCACGGGGCTGTCAGCATCGACCGCGACATCGCGCCCTGCGAAGTACGAGCAAACGATCGCACAGGAAACGTCCTTCAAATTCTGCCAACATGTAAATTTCTGCAATTCCACGAGGCATCCAATTGAGCCGCTACAGTTGGATAACTGGCGGTTGGTTTTACCGTTTGCTTTCTCGCGCGATTGCCGCTCCTCCTCCAAGGACGTCACCTCAGCGCGTGAGGAAAATCCGACTGTCCGGTTCGTCGAAACGGACCCCTTTCCCAGCTACAACTGCGCACAGTAACAGTACAGCCGGGCGCAAAACGCTTGATCGTGCAGAGACCCCCCGAGGTTACGCCTTAGACATATCTGTCCACTTTTACCAGCGCATTGAAAGCGTAGTCGTTAATATCTGGTGCGAGCCCGCAATTTTATGTTCCTTCGCCGCCTTGTTTTTTTTCTCAGCTCACGGCCATCGCGGAACATGCTGACACAGGTGTTCAAACGCTGATGATCTGTTGCAGAACTGCTTCGACTGACAAAAACTCGAAGCTCGACTATGTGGAGTAATCCACAACTTCTCCGTGAGCCCCACAAGATTAAAAGCTTGAATAAATCATCTAAAGCTACTGGGGCGAGATGAAATTGTAGCCTTGCGATGGTCTGAACTTGTGCAACTTGTTCGGTTTTTTTACTGCTTTCTTCTTAGTTGGTCAAGGGCCAATGCAAGCGCCTATGGCAGAGAGTCCGGTAATTCATGTCGGGAAGGGTTGTCCCTACAGTGCATATGCACTCTCGATGATTTGCAGTACTATACACAGGTTATCGACGATAAGAAAAGACTGGAATTTAGGCATGCACTATGAGTTATGTGGCTTTATGTGATGAGTTGATCCCGGTAGTACGAGCGAACTTTATGTGTTGTCAAAATTAATTGCAACCGCGACAGCAATCTTATGTAATCAGCTGAGACTGAATCACACGATAGCACTCGATGGAATAGGCGTTAGAATGGGTAGCGATCCATGATATTTCTTAGTTATTAAGTGGAAGTTAGGAAATAATACTTCGGTATTGTTTGGATTATCTAATGATGAAAACCTCGCGTTGCTGTGTTCGAGTAACGAACCCCTGTTCTTCCGATATTATCGAGTAGGGCTATTACAGCTGTTCTAAAGGTGCTTCGGTATTGAATTATATGTTCCAGTGATATTGCTGAAAAAGCATTTTTTGACACTACATCGAAAATCATTGCGGAAGCGTTCAGCAACATAATCGCAATCTCGGGAGGATGTAGATTAGTGGTTATGTTTCATCAACAAGCAATTCCAGGGAATATTTTTGGAAGACGGCAACATGCAGTATGTTGTTTTGTTTATGGTCACAACATATCTATGTTCACTGCAAGATCGGAAAACTGCACTTTTAATACAACGATTGGGCAACGGCCGCGGAGTTTCACACACAACCGTAACGAGCATTACGCTGAAGCACCGTAGTGGAAAAAGGAGGTTTTTCGGAATCTGTCTCTCAACAGAATAAATTGTGAAACCGCTTTAAAACGGTTCCTGGACATTCTCCAGCCGTTTCGGTACTTCAGACAACGGTTGTTGGAATAGATTTCATATTAATGCGCGCCGGTAACGTTTTCGAGAACCTTCCTTTCTATGATGTGCAAACAAACATGTGCAGATATTCAAAGTCTAAGGTCATTAAGCTTGCGAGTTATGAATATATACCCATATCAAAAGTAAACCGATAAAATGGCTAGAGCCGGGGGAATTTGAACGTTCACTTCATGATTCATACATATTGAGTCCAATCCGTGGCAATCCAAGCTTAAGGAGTTAGCTTTCCACGTGATATCTGGCTTTTTGGCTCTCGCTTTCACATGACTAAGGCCTTCGTTTGCTGCCTTGCTTGCGGGGATTGCAATTAGCAAAATTAAGTTGGAGCAGAGTTCAAGATGACTGCAAAAAAGGTAAGCCGCAGCCCTTCAAGATGCAAGCGTTAAAAGGATGTGGCTCGAAGTCTTGGCATTGATATTTATACTTCGTGTATGCATTTCGAATTATTTCCCTGTCTCTCGGTTATCGTACTTAAATCATCGTCTATCATTAATCTCACCCACCCGCTTTTTTATGTATCTCCAAGGTGCCCTTACATACATATATTCTTGCATACATGTGAAGTATCCCTGCACATCATGCCAATCAACCTCGAAATTTCAGCTTCGGATATCTGCTGTTTCAAATGTGCAGAGAGATCGAGAATATTTTTGCTAGCGGAAGCAGCAGCTGAATGCAAATCTGACATTGTACGACCTTGCACAAACACTGCAACAGGCACCGCAAGCACGCACTGTACGACATGGATTTGGATTTTATCTGCATTTTTTTTTTTTTTTTTTTTCTTCCTAGCCCCAAGATCTGATTGTGACAAATCAACAGTGTCAAATGCATTGCGTGTACTATTAGCACACGCTGGCGGAATGCCGATACCAGGAACGTGGATACGGCAAATATACAACGTGTTTTTGTTTTATGTTGGTTATACACGAGTGATTTTTCGTGACCAACGCTGTGAAGCACAAGATTTCCCCCCCTCCCCAACTCCGAGGAATAATAATCTGTTATGGTCAGTTTTGTGCACCTTCGGGTCCATGTATTTCCGAAAAACTCATCCTAGGAAAAAAATGGATGTTCGGATACGTTAATGAGTCATATATCTAGAATTTACTCATTGCGGTAGTCATGCGTCAATCTGAACTGCAGCAGTACCCTCATCACAACTACCCAACCGGCACCGAGCCCGACCCCGTGTCTAGACAAAGCTATTACGCCCCTACCCCCGTTGGATCTCAAGCGCCATCTCTGTATGCCTTTAATCAGATCACCGGTTAAACTCTCCGCTACATACGTGGGTACCGACACACCGCAACCGACCCTCCTTTCGGAGAAATATATCCTCAACTCGATCAACAACCACAACCCCACCCACAACACATCTTATTGAAAATCTCGTCCAGTAAATTTTCTCCCATGTAGAGCTAATCAGAATTACAGTAGGGTTTTTTGCGAAATTAATTTATGCGGGTGGGATATTGGCCTCCAAAGACATACATCTTTCGCATGGGCGATGCCAAATAAGCCCTCCATTTTATTACCGAATACGGTCATTCGGTGCTTAGTCATATTTTTATCGGGTTAGCTAACTTGTATATTATGTGCTTAACTCAGCTTTTTTAGGGCCTAAATTACTTTTTTAAAGAAATATGGCGATGACTAATAATTCTCAGTACGTGAGCCAGAGGGCCGGTTACACCCCCAGTCCGCATATTGGAACCGTCTTTTAGCGGCGGGTTATGTGCAAGGTGAAAAAAGGATGTTGAGGCTCCGCGAAAAAAAAGATAAGCATAAATTGCCACCGCATTGCGAAAAATGCACAAGCGACAGGGGTTCTGCAGAGTTAAAGCAAGTGGCGCTGCACAAGGCAAGAGAGCTATTTGCATGGGAAAGTTGCACAAGGATACACAAACTGAGGGTTCCTTGGGAGAGCTATGGATTGGGAGTGCATGCGGGAACAAGGGGGTTGGTAAGGGGTGGAGGAGTGAGGAAAGGGGTTAGGTGTATATATATATTGCCTGCGAATGTTTGTGGTAGAAAATGGAATGGTCCACCGAGGAGGAAATTAAAAGCGTGCTGAGATGCAATTTCGAGGCTCGCGACCGGCTTTCAGAACAACACTGTTAACGGCGTATATTCCCCCCTTCGCCCTCTGCTAAGCTTTGCTCTGGCAATATCCACGACGAAGGACCCGGGGACTTTTGTGTCCTCAAATTAATCGTCGGCCACGAATGGGGGAGCAGTTCATTACCTAGATTCATCGCAAAAATGTTACATGAGAAAACTATCCCGGAGTTTTCGTGGATGGAGAAGAGACGTACAAATGTGTTAGTAACCCTTCCTATATATTGTAATAGGTTGCCTTGATAATTTTGCGCTAGGAGGGTTACCATGCGGGAAGCTAATGAGCGGGGAATAGAGCTGTGTAGAATTGGGAGTGGGCATTGCCCACCGAGTTGGCTTTGGCTTTGAATGGATCGTCTATTTACGATACATGTTGGATGCTTGATCGTGGGGAGGTGTACTGCTAATTTGGGTGGAACGAGTGTACACGAGTAGTGTTGAAATGATCGCTGCCAACCTGGTATGATGCTGAGCTGCCGAAACTTATCCGTCCAAATGCAAATAGCTACCCCGTAGCGGCCATCCGAGTCCGACCCTGGGGCGATTGACCGCTAGAGTAGGGAGGTTCTGCACGAAGTTCAGAACTTCATTGCTACTCGAGTACAGTGATAACACAAAACTAGAACAAATGAAGGTTTAGTGTGCCAAGAGCGGTGACGAATTCCGCATGTCAACAATGGCCAAGAGAACAAAAGCAGGGTATAATATGATTAGCAACTGTTTGGATCTTCATGTACCATGCATGGACAACGAGTAAACGAAATCAAAGTTTTGGTACATACACATATTACTCCACTTTACTGAAAAAAATCAATCCTATATAATAAAAAAAACCCCGCCTAGCAGAACCGGCTCTTCATGCACTACGTTCCAATCTTCGGAATGCAAAACTTCCGAAGTTCCGAACTTCGTGCAGAACCTCCCTAGTACATAGATTCGGGAACTTCGCATGCTACCAGCCTCCATACCCTTATCCGCTACATATGTATGTACATATACATGTACCTATCCCT
>JABYPW010002813.1:0-10216 GCA_016880775.1 Phymatotrichopsis omnivora | reverse complement strand
ATTTGAAAGGTACATGATGAACGGCGGCCAGCAGGTAGTTGGCGGTCTCCTCGCCTACGCCTTCAGCAATATCCCCGACTATGCGGCCATCCACTCCTGGCAAGCCCTATTCATCGCCTACGGTGGCACCTCGGTTATCTGGGGCTTTTTCGTCCTCTCGTGGATGCCGGATTCTCCTATGAGGGCTAAATGTTTTTCGGAGGAGGATAAGAAACTTATGGTTGAACGAGTGCGACGGAACCAGACGGGGCTGCAGAATAGAGTCTTTCGGAAGGAACAAGTTTGGGAGGCTGTTATCGATCCGCAGAGTATGGCTTCCCGCTCTATATCTGATACGAGAATTTTTTTTCTGTAGGGATTAGACTGATGGGAAGCTTCGGGATGTAGCCTGGTGTTTTGCGTTGATCCAGATATTCACGACACTGCCGACCTCTGGACTCGGGGCATTCGCAAATATCATTATCAAAAGCTTTGGATTCTCGACATTGCAAACGCAACTGCTAGCAATGGTTCTAGGGTTCTTCATTATAATAACCCTTCTCAGCTCCGCCTGGATAGCCAAGAAAACAAAGCAGAACGTCATCATTATGTTCTGTTATGTCCTTCCCAGCATCATCGGAACAGTAATCCTCATGGTTATTCCTTCGAATGGCACGAGGTCCCGGAACATCGGCCTCCTCATCAGCTACTACGTCTGCCTTTCATTCTGGGCTTCCGCAACGTTAGGCCTCTCCCTAGTGTCTAGGAATGTCGCGGGCCAGACTAAGAAGTCGGTTGTGGTGGCTACAAACTTTGTTGCCTGGGCCGTTGGAAATGCTATAGGTCTGTACATACTTCATTACCACGTCTTTCCCCTACTTCTCTATCCTCCCATTGAGTAGACACGGCTTCCGCTGACATAATAACAGGACCGCAAGTTTTTCTGAGTTGGGACGCACCGAGATATTTCATTGCGTTTTCGGTGCATATGGGATGTTACGTGGCGTTGCTGCTTACGTTGGCGTTTCTGAGGTTCTATTATAAACACCAGAATGCCATTAAGGCGAGGAAGATTGCTGAGGGAGTGGCGCAAAAAGATGTGGGTTTGACTCATAGTTTTGATGATTTGACGGACAAGGTACGTTTGCTATTTTTTTTTTTTTTTTTTCCGATGCCCATGGCCGTGCTTTAAACCTCGTGGGGGAGTTTCGCATACCGTGTAAAGCTTTACAATGATTTACTAATGTGTTTGTGTGTGTAGGAGAATGTCAATTTCACTTATGTATACTAGGCGGTCGAGGGGAGAGGAGTAGTTCAACGCGCTTTCTTTAAACGTCGGAAACTATGATGGTTACTGCTGTCGGGCTTCGGGTAGGACTGTAGATTAGTGCATCATGGAATACTGCAATGTAATTATGGAAAATTGTTTTTCCAAGGTTGTAGTTTATTGAGATTAGTTGCAACTGGGAACTTGAATAGCTGCGGTCATGGGATAAGGATGAGCTCTGCATATGGAAATGAGACTAGCGGAATAGCTGCAGTGTTAGGATGAGGCACTATGCATGTACGAAAACGACATACGGAAATGCGGTAAAACAAAATTTATGCGTCCACTCGTGAAGGGTATTTCACGTTTTTCCGTCACGCCGGGTAGCGCTAGCCTATATTAAGCTACGGAAAATTTCCGGTGTTTGTGTTATCGGTTAGGGCGTGGAATTTGGGTCCAAAACCTGTCACCAAAGCGTGTTGGGTCAACGACTGAACATGTAGGTATCGTACAAATACGGTCAATTGTTCACACTCTGTGGCCGTGAACTGAATTTCCGATCTTGCCGACCATTTCGCAGCGCCCGACAAGTGACAGTGTTCCTAAAAAAAAAAAAAAAAAAAAAAAAAAAAACCCGAATTCCGAGGAATTCTGGGGTGTTCGGAGAGGAAATTTTCTTGGATGTATTGAAAAGGGTAAGAGATACATCTCCTTTCGACCTGATTGACCTAGATATAAGATTTCTCTAAATTTTAGCTTGAGGACCTCAACGCGGCCAACTTTAGTAAAACTTAGTCTGCTCTCTGTAACCGTGACAAGTGCTTACTTGAGTTTAGTTTATAGCCCTTGTGACGTGATGTGCACAATTGATCGTAACCGTATGGCACGTAAACTCCAGGGGTATATAGGCAAGTAGATGCACAAAATGCATATTGCACCGTATTTTTCCCAAACATTTCAAGTGACATATTATGACAGTCAATCCTTGGGTGCTGTAAGACACGAAATTCGGAAGACCGTCCGATCAAAGCTATTGGATTCTGTTTTCGCTTATGTATAGCCAATGTTACTTTATATTAACTGCGTGTTGTTACCAACTTGGTAGGAGTGACGTTCGGAAACTCAAGTTTCACCACACTAAGAGATACTATACCGGAGTGCGTGAAAACCACGCATCCTTGGTAAAAAGCCAATGCACGACACAAAACCGCGGAGCGGACAGAGGAGTAAGAATGGAGACCGCCGTGGCGCGGGGGTGCATCACGAATTGCCTCACTCGCCTCATGTTAGGGGTTATGTTAGATGGTCTTTTTATGAGCTCAAATGCTTGTAAAAGGCGTGAAAAAGGGACAAATATTCATTGAGAAGAGGAACAAACAACGGTTCAAATAAAGGATTGGCCAACAAATATCGTCAACGGTAAAGAAAATAACGAAACTACCAGGACATAATATTGACTAACAACCGAAAAAAAAAAGAAAGAAAGAAAGAAAGAAAGAAAGCAACGATGACAATGGCCGCAGCTAAAAAAGGAACCGAGTGAAAAACAGTTTCTGCATGAAGAGAAAAGATAAAACAGGTAGCGGTAACAATGGTATCTACAATTTAAAGGAAGGGAAAGATAAGGGAAAACGAAGAAAGAAGCGAAGAATAATAAGAGGGGGGGGGGGGGGGGTGTGAAGGGAAGAAAAAAGAGATTTTGTAGGCTTAGAAGTAAGGAACAACGAAGAGAGTGCAGGGAAATGCTAATCTTGGATTGGGAGTTTTCGAAGGTGGAAAACGCTGTAAAAGAATCAAGGGAAAAGCAAGTAGTCAAAGAATTCGCTGAGGTGGGGAGACGAGACAAAAAAAAGTGTTGGAGAAGAGAAGAAAACGGGAAAGACAAACTGGCGAGTGATAAGTGGTGATACAACAACCAAGCTGTGACGCAAACCGTGCAAAAGAAAAAAAACAGCTGGAAACGTATCACAGAGCCGCAAAGCAAACTGACCAGCAATATTCTTTTGAAAAGAGAGGACAAGATTTATATATGGAGGGATGATATCGCAACCGCCCGCTTGACCAAACCCAGGCCAACAGCAGCCCACCGGCCCCCCGAAAAGGAAAGACAAGCGTTTGTCCATACGCCAACGCGAGAGGTCAATTTGTCGTTTTGTTCCTCGTTGGGTTTGCCCCCTGGTTTATCCACAGCATGCGGACACTGTGGATAGAAGTGCGGATGGCGCAGATGAATTGTTGCTTTTGATTGGCTTATAGTGGTTGCAGAACCAATGAATAACTTCTAGGCATCATGTTAAATCAACTGCTATCAGGAATAGGTGTGTCCTACGGGCTAGAATCAGCTAGGAATGTAGTAGCATTTGCTTTTAGTTTATACTTTTACAAATGCAATCTTCTGGTCCTTCATAGATTAGCAATTGTAATAAAGCTCTTATTTAGAAGACACAATTTACATGAACAAGTTACGATAGGGGGCGCTAGCGGCAGATAGTGACATCAGGTTCTTGTATTTTGATTTATTTATTTATTTAACTAATTATTTGTGTTGTCATGTTATTTTATTTTATTTTATTTTATTGCCAGTAGTTATCGAAAAATTTGTGGTTGTTTCTCGAAACTCTCTTTATTTTTATTTATATTTTTTTTTAACTAGGAGAGTCACCCTCTTTGTTCCTCCCAATCTAGATATAGGAATCTCAGTATAGAATGCTCTTAGTGTTAGTTCATCCATCTCAACCACTCCAAAATTCCACAAGTTTACATTCCTTGCTATTAAGTTACTAATAAGGGAAATGAGGGATACTACTATTAGTCTCTATAGATAGGTAGTAGAATATAATATAGTGTTTAGATATGAAGCATAATGTTCAGGTATGTACTTTAAGGATGTTATTAAGTATTTACTTATAAACAATAACTTATAATATCTTGATTAATTATAGCTTACTCTCTAATTCCTGCTATGGACACATAAATCTCATTTCATATATTCATTTATCATATTAGCTTATAATAAGCAATAAGTATTCAGATCCAAATAGTAGCCAGTAATATTAGCTATTTAGAAGGAACTTATTCATCAAATTTAAAGGCTTCTGCATAAGAATCAACATGATAAATTATGGTTTAATAAACATATTATACAGAGAGAATAGCTAGTACCTTATATGCCTTTGGCAACTAAAAGTTTTATATTGATAGTATTAAAAAATATTTTTTATTATTAAAATAACTATATAACCTAACTAAGGAGATTTGATTTTAGTTTTAATAACTTTTACTAATAGTAGTTAATAGAGTTATATAGCAGAGCTTATAATATAAGTATATAGGAGGTATAGTAATTTGTAGCTCTAAAAAGTTCTATTAATTATAGTAAGTGGATAAATAATATATTATAATACAAAAGCAGTAAGCTAAAGAATCTGAAAAAATAAAAACTTATATCTCTATATCATCTTTATAAATGTAATATCAAATTCAATATTATATCTAAGTATTCTATATATCAATTCTATTTCTAATTTAATATACTAATTGAATTTTGTCTTCATAAATTATATATAAAAAGTAATTGTAATATTCTAATGTTATAGAAACAATTGACATAAAGTAAATAAAAAAAAATTC
Source organism: Phymatotrichopsis omnivora (assembly GCA_016880775.1). Taxonomy (NCBI): domain Eukaryota; kingdom Fungi; phylum Ascomycota; class Pezizomycetes; order Pezizales; family Rhizinaceae; genus Phymatotrichopsis; species Phymatotrichopsis omnivora. The sequence continues at coordinate 5,340 of JABYPW010002813.1, read as the reverse complement.
TAATATTATTATTACAGAACACTATTATCATAATCTTCCTCAGTACTAAGTCATGCAGAGAACTTAGTTTCAAGTCAACAAGTGGGTTATGATAGAATCTGTGAGTACCTCTTTCCTTGTATTGAGCTATAGGACCATGTGATGAGTAGTGTTACTACTGAGCTCTGACTCAGCAAAGTTAGGCCTTGACAATATAATATACATAGGATAGGCCATATATAATCGATGATGAGACTTGCTAATTTAATCTCATCATAATATACTAATCAGCCATATCAATGGAGGATATAACCTCAGGAGATATCCCCTCTGAAATGGTATATATGATCTTTCTAAAATATAAGCTAATTCTTAATTAATTATTTAGTTATCCTCTAGGGAATTTGTTGTAGTATGTAGGAATTTATAATAGAATAGTTTTAATAGGGTTATTTTCCTTTATAATTCCTTAGGTAATCTCTCAGTTAGAATTTGGTATTTAAGAAGTAGTGGATAAGTGATATGTTATATTTTCTCTTTTCTCTCCAGCCTTTATCTCAAGTCTTATACTATCTTCAAGCCTTAAGAATATACTTTGCCTTCTTCATCTAAGATCTTTATCTTCATTAAAACTCTATGATAAAAGTGAAATCACAAGTGGTTGTAACTTGCTACTTAAGATATCTGAGTCTACTTAGTAATACCCTCTTGTGAAGCTGCTTGTGCTAACACTTATATCTACATCCTTTATGAGTCTTCCATCACAATTATATTAATAAAATAATTATGAAATTTTATACAATATTCATTAACCTTTAAGAATTAATTATTATAAAATTCTTAGTCATAAAGTTTTTTATTTAAATCATGTTGTACTGTTTCTAGGTAAAAGCTCTACATATATCCTCTATGGATATAGCATGATAATAATTCTAGCTACCTTAGTGTCTAAGTATCATCATCAGGATAGGAGAAAAAGTAATGAAAATATTCATAGCAGTGAAAGAGGAAAAAAAGGGGAAAGATAGCATAGAAGGAAAATAGAAAAAAAAAAAATACAAAGATACATACCATGTGTAAGGGGAAGGAAATAGCCTAATAGAAACTAAGAAATGCAAAGAATAGTACTAGGACCCTATCATTTTACTGTAAGGAGGTAAACCTTACAACATATAGAAAAAGAAATAGGGAAAAGCAAAAATACTAAGTTGATTGTAAAAAAGGGAATGTGATATATGTTATAAAAAATATACTAAGTAATGACTAAAGTCTTCCTATAAGTTAGAAGAAAAGGGAAAGGAAAGGGAGAAAGGGACCTATAATTCAATTTCCTCCTTATATTTAGCAAGGTCTTTTGACTTATCATCTCTTTCTATAACAACAATATAAGGAGGGTAGTGTAGGTTATTAGTAATATAGGCAGCTTCACAGTTAATACATTTGAGGGTGCAGTGCTCATATTGTTAGCCTTTGTCTTTATAGTCAGGATTACTATATATTTAGTAAGTATATATTTTCTAGTGAACAACTACTAGACAGGCTAGGAAGTGCAGTAAAATTTGTGATGTCTAGATTGATTATAGTAGGTACACTAAGTATTATTACTAAAATTGATATACTGCTCAGTTTTTCAGTTTTACTTAAGGATAGTAAGACCTTTAGAGATATAGAAGTAGTTGTTATTGATAATAACTATAACTATAATAGAGGAGGCTTTTTTACCAGTGACCTTCTCCTTAGGACTAAGCTAGAATAGGTTTATACAAGTAGGACTCTATAGTTAAATATCTTAATCTCCTCTATGATCTTAGACATGTGCTCAAAATTAGAGACACTAATAGCTTAGGTTAGTATATTATGTACTTTGTACTTCTTATGCAAGAAGTTTTGGTAGAGGCCAGTGGTGTTAGGGAAGAACTTCCTAATAGCTTCCTTAATTATCACTTTAAAGGTAAGAACTTGTTATATAGTTGTGTTTTCTATAATAGAAAGGAAAACATTATAAGTGCTAGCCTTTTAGATAGATCAGATATAGTAGGCAGATAGGGTTTTCTTAAAGATTATGGCCTTATTGACTTCATCTCAAACTGTAATTATATTAAAGTTAGGGATTTCTCCTTCAAGGTTAATAATTACCTCTTATTCTTGCTTAGCCAGGTATTTTGAGGTAGGAGTAGAGGAGTTAGAGGTAGTCTATAGCATGGATAAGGCTTTACCTTTACAGTTCTTTTTAACAACCTTAGCCTAGAAGTGATCATAGGGATTAACTAGGGCCTAGGTAACTATGATATTAGGTAGTGCAAGTAGTACTCTGCTAGTTATAGCTATTGAGGGTAGGGTCTATGAAGAGGAAAGCTTCTTTATAGCTTTAGTAGTTTTAGAGGTCTTTAACTATATCTCTTTAACAGATTTAGTAAGAGCTATGTTAAGGAGGGTAGGTGCCACAGTTTAAGTTATGGCATTATAGGTGATAATAGCTTTAAGTTTATTAAAACATTATTTAATTAACTGCTAGCTAGCTTGAAGGATGGAAATACATTGTTGAATTCTATCAATAGACTAGGTAAGGGTAGGGAGGGTAATATTAAAGAACACTAATTATATAGAAAGCACTACTCTACATATAGCTGAGTTAGCTACAGTATATATGTCTGCCCCTTTATAGTATTCTTTGTATACTACTATAACTACTTAGTAAAAGAGATAAGTGAGAAAATCACCAATAGTTTTAAGAGTAGTACCATCTTATTCTATAAGCAAGAAGGGGATATTAGGGGGAGGGGGGATAGAGGGTAACTATCATAACATATTATAATAGTTGTTGTAGTTTTGAGGTTTTCTAAATTTTGTAACTGAGTATATTGTACTAGAGAAGGTTGAATTCTTAGTCATAAACTTTTCTAATATATTCTATAATATAAACATGATCCCTTAGAAACTTACTATTCTACAGATAATGTCTAAATTCAGTATTCTATATTAGATGCTATGAAAATTCTATAAAGTTATAGTATCTTTTTTAGGACTAGTTATATATAGTTAGTCTCCTATAGGTATTGAAAAAATAAATGTTAAACTTTTCTATTTGGTAGCTATTTTAGCTATAGTCCTTCTAAACATTGATATTCTACAGATAGTATTAAATTCTATAATTTTTATCACTAGAATTTTCAAGGAAAAATACCTGAAGAAGGGATTTATTAGTAGGATATATTAATATTATTTTAAATGATATAAAATAATTTCCAATAGATGGTAAAGATAGTTTATCACATATATTTAATATTTTATTCTAGATAATATTTTGTACCTTACTAATATATTGATATTTTGAGATCTAAGATTTTACTAATAAAGAGCTAGCAGTATCTACTAAAGTTAGCTTAGTTCCTAGTGAGTTATTAGTAAGTTATATAGAATATATTAATTTCCTTATCCTTATAAGGTTCAAAAGTCAAGTTTAGAAGGTATAATTTTTTAGAGAATACTAAATAATAATAGATAATCACTAAGTTAGTATTTTTATTTACTATTTATACAACTATTATTTTTAGTTGATAAACTAGAAAAATTAGAAGAATAGTTTTCTTATAAATTAATTATTTACTCACAAATTTATATTAATTGTATTAATACATACTATAAAATTAATATAATCCTCAAAATATAGTTACTATATCATATAGATATTTATAAAACATGTACTTATTTTATGTTTATATTATATCTTCTATTAATATTTATAATAAGATAATGTTATTTCAAACTTGACAACATTTTTGTAATATATGTCTCTTTATGTGACCTAATCCTATCTTCAAATAATCATAATATATAATATATTATAGAATATTAAAATGGTTACCCTTGCTCTATATCCTTTTTTATTTTATTATTTTTTATGTTTTTTTTTGGTTTACTTTATGCTGATTGTTTCTGTATACAAGCTCTACATGTAGCCTTGATAGCTATAGGAATTTCAATTCCTTCAGTCACTATTGTATAGATAGGGCATGTACACTCAATTAAGAGGAAAGACATATTCATAGACATAGGAGTGTCAGGATATACCTTCATCTGCTAAGCACTATCAGGGTAACCTTTATACAGTACCTTGATAGCTATAGCATGAAAAGGTCTAATATAACACCCCTATATATCCCTTAAGTAACCGCTATAGTAGTAGAAAATTTAATGATAAGAAAGCTAGTGTAGCAGGAATAAAAGTATAAAGAGAGGGAAAGGGGAAGAAAAGAAAAGCATAGTAAACACAGAGATATATATTATATATAAGAGGAAGGAACAAACATAACAGAAAATAAGAGAAATAAAGAATAGTATAACGATCCTATCCTTTCACCTTAAGGAGACAAACCTAAAAAAATATAGGAAAAGAAATATAGAAAGGCAAAAGTACTAAGTATACTATAAAAGGGAAAGATTGATTTATGTTACAAAGAAGATACAATATATTAACCAAAGTCCTCCTATTGAATAGAAGGAAAAGAAAAGGAGAAGGGGAGAGGGGTCTATGATTCTATTTCCTCATATTTAGCTTAGTCTATAAGTTTATCCACTTTTCTTATATTGATGATGTATGTAGGTAGTATATATTATTAGTAGCATTTACACCTTTATAGTTAATACATTTGAGGGTAGTATATATAATGGTAGACTTATAAAATATGTAGATGCAAGTGTTAGCAAAAGGAGCTTTACAAGAGGGTATTACTAAGTGAACTCAGATATCTTAACTAGCAAGTTAGAACTGCTTATGATTTCACTTTTATCATATAGTACAGAAGCAAGACAAATATCTTGATTTAGAAAGCAAAGTATATTCTTAAGGCTTAAAGATGGTACAAGACTTGAGATGAAGGCTAAAGATAGAAGAGAAAATATAATACCTTGCTCATCTGCTCCCTCTTAAATATCTCATTCTAACTAAGAAATTAACTAAGGAATTACAAAGGAAAAGAACCCTATTTAATACTCTATTACAAATTCCCATATACTATAATAAATTCCATAGAAGAAAATCAAAAAAATAATCAGGAATCAGCTTGTATCTTTAGCAGAATTGTCCATAGTATTTAGATTTGATACCTCATCATATCATGTCCTCTGATAATGTAGCTAATTAGTATATCATGATAAGATCGAGGTGACAAGTCTCATTATTGATCATTTATATCCATTCTCATGTGTATTGTATTGTCAAAGCCTATTTTCACTTATTTAGAGCTTAGTAGGGATAATACGTATTATGTAGTTCTATAGGTAAACTCAGGGGAAGAGGTACTTATAGATTCTGACATAACTCTTTTGTTGACTTGGGGGGGGGGGGGGGGGGGGGGGGGG
>JABYPW010002812.1:0-10226 GCA_016880775.1 Phymatotrichopsis omnivora | reverse complement strand
CACCCCCCCCCCCCCCCCCCCCCCCCGAATACAGATTCAATGAGCACAAGACAGAAACGAATGCAAGGAGAGAAGGCCACCCAACGAAGCTACCAGAAGCTGCAAACAAAGAAATCATTCACAAGCCTCAAACCTCCTATCGTACACAAGCCACCCTGCCTATAGATCTGCCGTTCCATCTATCCTCATATCCGTGCACCTTTTTAACGGCAACCCACTCTCACAATTATAACGATAATAATAATAAAAAGGTAGCGGAGAGGGGACAATGTAAGAGCTTCGTTTTTTACCATTACTCGCCTCACTGAATATATTTTGTTTTCAATTTCTTCCGTTCTTTATTAATGTCTCCGTGTCTTGGATTTCTTTGAATTCGTAAAGTATCTCTGCAGTTAGCATCATCAATTTCAGAACCTCCACGCAAAAAGCTTTAAGCACCCTTTATGTATTGGTTTTAATTTATTAACAGAGATCATCGAAATTTCCTTTTTTATATCTTTCATTCTAAGGAAGATACAAAACCAAAAACTGATATACGAATCATTCATCCAATAATGAATCGACACTACCAAAAAAGTAGCCCAATAAAAAAAAAATAAAAAAAAAATAAAGGAGTTACGGAAAACGGAAGGGGGGTAGGAAATGGAATAGGACATCAGGTCGCGGGTTGTTCGGGCAAAATCCGATATGGTAAGATTGCTAAGCGCGTGGGGAGTAGATACCGATAATAGTTACATCTAGCGCCTTGTTCATCATTGCCATGTGTTTCCAGAAAATCCTTCCATACGCGCACGATTCGCCTCGTTCAAGGCCACGAGACGGTTTGGATCAAACATCCGCAGTTTGATTTTATCAAGGTCTATATTTGCTGTCTCTTCTGGCGAGTGGTCATTTTTTAGGTGTCTGCTCATGCAAGGGTTTTTCCGCGGATAGCTTGTCGTGCAACCAACCACGGGGCATATCAGGGGGTTGTGGCTTTCCCGACGAATATGGCGGCTGAGTTTATCCACACTATCATACCGCTTTGGCGGATGACAAAGGTAACAAAAATGTGAGGTGGCAGTTTGCTGATTTGTGGGATGAGTCGTGTAGTAAGGGGGTCTAGAGTGTAGCGGTTAGTTATGCGATGAATGAAGAAATTCAGTGATAAATCTAAGTACTTACGTTCTCGTGGATGCTACAGTTTGTTGATTTCCGAGATGAGTACTTTCGATCCCGTCGTAAGGAATCCTAGAGTTTGGCGGTTAGTTAAGTAATAAATGAAGATAAATGTATACATAGGCACTTACATTCCCGAGTTTCTCCCTGCTACAAAATTTTCGTAATAAGGTGAGCCACCTTGGGGAGCAGTTGGTAGGAAATGTGTACTTCCGTTTGGCCACATGGGTTGACATACGCACGCGGCGCGCCGATATGAGGGGGGTGCGTCGGGGCTACCATGGCCGCCTTCGTTTCTAGAATAATCGTTTGTTTGTGAAACAACCCAGTTGTTTGGTTGAGATTGAAAGACTCTCCACTCATCGTTTGACATGATAACGTGCTCGTTGAAATTTTATTCAATGATAGGTAAATATTTTGGAGGTTTTTTGAAGCGCGGTCAGAAGGTTAACTTATGAGCAATCACTTATCAGGAGCACTATTCCAGCACTCGAAGGCGGGATATCACAGTTATTTAACAATCAACACCACCTCAACTATTCAAGCAATGCGAACAAAAAAGCACGTGGAATTTCCTGTAAGGTTTCATCTTAGCAAGACCCTCAACTTTACCGTGGTTGGTAACAATTGCAAGGCTTGACGAAAATATTTGGAAGAGTGTACGCTCATTGCAGTGGGACGTTGCGTTTCCGAGCGAATATTCGCGTGCATTGCGTCGAAAGAAAAAAAAAAAAAAAGGGTCGTCCGCGATCCACGTACCCGTAGTCGAATTACCAACGGTCGACCTAAGTACTTACGGTCGACCTAAGTGCGCGAGACCGACCTAAGTGCGCGAGACCGACCTAACTTAAGTACACAAGGTCGACCTAAGTACCATACGCGTAAAGGTCGGCCTATAGGTTGTTTTTTTTCTTCTTTCTTTTTTTTTTTTTAATTGGCTGGGAAATTCAAGTTATATTTCGTGCCGTTGTATTTTCTTTTTCCAACCCACATTTTCGGTAGTTAGGTAAACAAGGATCTTCTGCCGACTATGGTGCGTAATTCGTACATACATTTAACCATATGTATCCCAATTTAGCAAGTTTCTAACCACCGCAACACTAGAAATATCGACGATCTTCTTAGATGACTATTCGACGGAACAAAAAGTATTTTGTTATAAGTTTAATTCACACTATTCACACCAAAGCTCAAAAATTCTCAAATTATTCTCTAGCGATGGCAGCCCCCCGCCATCATCCGCTTAAGTCTCCTTGAACGGAGTTGGTTGTGGATTTTTCCCATATATTTTGAAGTTTTGATGTTTCTCTTTTCAACAAGTGTCTTAACTATTATTATTATTATTAAAATTTGCCAGTATTCAAATATGAGTATATAATAAGGACAATTATCAAAAAGTCCATTACCGGAGCGTGCGATTTTTTTTTTTTTTTTTCACTTTTTCACGTCCTATATAAGTGAAAAGGGGACCACCTGCAGCTCCGTATAGAGAAGAGAAACAATCAGATGTTGGCAAAAAAAAGAAAAGAGAGAGGTGCCGTTGCACCGGGTTAGGATAAAAGAAGACCAATAATTTTCTGGCTACGTCAATCGCAACTCCAAGGGCCAGCCGAAGCTTGCAAGGATTTTTCCCCTGGAATGTTCAGCAACTCTGTACCCTGCGAGGCAGGGGTTTGAACTAGTGCGTGGCATACGAGGTAACGTATAATTCGGTTAGGTTCAAATAGAATCGTTGGGGCTTCACCAGGATTGTTCTCATAGCAAGTATATACCAGGATAAGCCGCAAGTATTATCGTCCGAGAGTTTAAAGTTGCGTAACGTAAATCTATCAATATCGGATCACTTTTTTTCTATTTTTCTGGAAATGTTCCCGAAATTAGATGCACCAGGCCAGGTGGTTCAATACGTCAACGATTTAACATTATCAAGTTCACTTTTGCGTGTGGTTATTGTCGCTGTTGTGGCTGTGGCTGTGTTGAGGGTAGGGCTGAGAGTGAGCGTATGTGTTTTACAGCACAGGTATGCGCACATTTATAACACTTGAGAGTTGCATGATTCACGGCATGAGCTGGGTCTAGTTTATACCAAAAAGCGACGTCTGACAACACGGCAAACTCAGTTTCGTCAGCAACCAACGGCGAAAGGAACTAGGCAACAATCCCACTATCAACCTGTACCATTCAAAGGGGTTATGCCAAGAGATATTGGTTTGTTCGCTATTTAAATGATACAGCGGCTCTCGGCGCCAGTTCGTATGCCGTTGTTTTTTTCGCAATAATCAATTGTTTCCGCAAGTGCTTTTTTTCCGCGAGTGAATGACGAAATTTTGGTTGGTCTTATATGTTTAAGTGTAACCAGGCAGTCATATTCAGAATACAGGTAATTGAAATAAGAATACCCGATGACTTCCCGTGGACAGATATAGACCTGCCAAACTCGGTTAAATACTCCAAACTCCTATCTAGAAAAATACACCCCGCCCCACACCCAAATCATGGAAGTGGGGGAGGGAAGATTACAAAAGCTTCTAGAGCTGCTACTCAGACAAATTCTCTCCAAAACTCATGTAATTCTTGAGAGGTACAAACTAAAGATAGATATTTTCAACCTCGACTCATACTCACAAAACAGTGAGTCCTACTCTAGTTCTTGCGATTTCTGATCACAATAAACCCATGGACAATAACGTATTCGAAGAGATAGTTAGGTCAATTCCAAGTTTACTATTCATAGCATATTCCAATCACTTTGCGCAAAGGATATGAGGCGGGATACAATGCGCAAAAGCGTATAGCCGGCGATAGTGGACAAAAGTCCCCTAAGTATATACATTTCGTGTTGGGTATTTATCATCGCTTACATGTATTACTTTTGCGGGTGTGAGTTTGTTTTACATAGCTCAAAAATGTTATACAAGCAATTTTTGTTTGAGCGTATCCCCAAAGTATGTTTATGCTGCTTCCAATTTATTATTTGCGTGGCTTATTTGTTTGCGACACGACGAAATAGTTTCGTCAGCCTTACGATTAAACTTATGCGCAAAGTAAAACAAAAATGTTTCGGATGGAACACTAGCAATTTGATATCCCTAAGGGAAAATGTTGCATTATTATAGGATTCATCACGGTTCGCCTCGTCTCCTCCGAAATGAAGATTCTAGACGGTTCCGGACACTAGGTTTTAATACCGAGAGCATGTAATAACATGTAGAGTAATTGTTGATTTACGGGGGCTATTAGATAGTAGCAACTTACGTAAAATTTTTAGAGTGGACGTTCATCACGAGTTTTGCACCAGTTTTGTAGCATTTTAGTTTTAGCAAAAAACAGTTACGCTAACCTTCCTCAATGTACATGTACAACGAAGCAGTTGCCACATTTATCATATGCATATTTAAGCGGCTGGTTTTCTAGGCTCATGAATATATAGTTGAGAGGGACTTGACGTTTTTAATGTAATTACCGCGACCTAAATTTTAAAATCTTGTTTGTAATTTACATATTGTACATGTACTGCGGATACGCCTCTTTTATGTGTTACATTAGAGCAACGAAACAGGTGGCATCAAGCGGTCTAAATGATTTTCGCCATTATGAGCTGAGCTGAACTTTTTATGAACTATCAGGAACTATGGAGAAACTTTACAGAATCTGAGGGATCAGTGGTAAGGCTGGTAATAATTTGGCATGTTTTTTTCCCAAGGGGTAATTTTGGAGCAATAAACAATTCACGGAAGTATACATCTATACGTTTTGTTTGTTGTTCTTGTATTTATATTCATACGCTCAAATATAATCAAACCAAGAAATACATAATCGAAGGACCGGCGAAAGTACTGATAATAGACTTGTCATAAGTGAAATACTGTTAAGTGTGGTTTGACGTATTGTCAAAGCTGGCTAAATACACTTACGTGGCTAGGTTTATATAATTAAAAGTGGCATTATACAAACACTTTTTTCCTCACAAAAATCCAAGGGCCATTTGTCCACCATCGCCTGCCATACAAGCGGGGATTGCTTGTGTGGCGTTTTTGAGCTGCAAGACAAACACTGACACGACCCACGAAAGTAATACATGTAAGCGAAGATAAAAACGCAACACGAAATGTAAATACTGAGGGGACTTTTGTCCACTATCGCCGGCTACAGGTGAGAGAGGTGCAAAGGATAATATGGATAATATGAACGATAGACTAATTTTTTTCTCTCTAAAGAAAATGGAGGGAGTGGTTCCACTAAACCCTATAAGTCTTTTGCCGTTACACGAAAAGCTGCTGGCGTTCCAAACGTGCATGGTACATGTATTTAAGGGCCCATCTAGCGGCTCTGCATATCCCAAAATGATATTATGCGTGTGCACTGCTGTAAATTAAAGTTTGTAAAACTCATGGTTTTTTCCTAAGCATGACTGTCAGGAGATCCACAAAATTTTCCACGATTTTTTAATTTTTCGTATCCGGCAATGTATACCTACCTAACTGGTAGCGCCCCAAACTTTGCCCTTCAAATCCATCACTAGCCACCCCACGCCTACCTACGAATCTATCACACTAAGTAGTGAGGTTCGGCAAGGTTTTTTGTCGAAATTAAGGTGACTGTATGTGACAATAATTGTCTCGATGTCACATAAAATCTCAGGGGTGATTAATTGTGTAGATAATTCACTGGACTTCATCGTTGAAGGTGTGAATTGGGTATGTTCAGTATGGGGTGAGGTGCAATGTAGTTTCATGTAAGCGCTTGGAGAGCAAAAAAAAAAAATCCTTTCTGTATTTTTGAAATATGGCTCTGAGAAGAATTTTAAATATCTTGGTATTTGGGCACTTTTCTATGCACTTGAACATTGCAATTTGGCATGTCAGACACGGCAAATATTTTTAATGTTGTATTTTGGTACATATAATGATATTTTGAGTAAATATCATGATACCCCGCGACCACCAGACGCGTCCTGAGTCTTTTCTACAAAATCCGCTAGCATCGGAGTCTCCCGCCGTTTGAAATCTCGGCGCTAGATCTACCTCTGAAATTCCGTGTTAGATCAATACCTCTTCCGGAGTGGGTCTCCAGGCTTGGCCACACTTATCCCTTTTGCTCTAGATTAGTGCAGTTGCTGTAGCAAAATTTCAGTGCCTATTTACATAGAGAAGATGGTAAGGGTTGTTAGAATTATTAATATAGGAAATCCTCTAACAAGTTTTTTTTTTTTTTAATTTAGTTTTGGTCGAGAAATATTACTGCTGCCCATATATTGCGATAGCGGCTAATTTGCTAGTCGTAACCCATTACTAGAAATAAGATAAACCGACATGAAACGAATACATCGAGAAACAAATTGATCCAAGAAACCGAAAACAAAAACAAAAATCCTCGTGCATGTTCATTCAAACAATGATAAATAAAGAAAAGGGTAGAAGGAAAGAAGAAAAAAAAAAAAAAAATGGAAGCAAGGAAGGACGGAAAACTAAAGAGAGAGAGTGAAATGAAAAATCAAACCCTAGGCTAATCAGAGAAAGTCAAATGTGGTAAGGTCGCTAAGCGCATTGGATATAACACGTACCTATCGATAAAATCAGAACTTACCAACTCTTGCTTTTTCTTCATTGCCATGCGTTTCTGGAAAGTTCTTTCGTGCGTGCCCCGGCCTCCTCGTTCCAGGCCACGAGATCATTCGGGTCAAACATTCGTATATTGATTTTTTCAGGGTCTATATTCGCGGTCGCTTCTGGTGAGTGGTCTTCTTTTAGATGTCTGACCATGCAAGGCTTCTTCCGCGGATACATTGTCGTGCAACCAACGACGGGGCATATCAAAGGATTGTGTCTTTCCCGGATATGCCGGCTAAGTTTAGCCTCACTATCATACACAATCGGTGGGTTGCAAAGGTAACAAATTTGAGAGCCGATAGTTTGTTGATTCCCGGGATCAGCCCTTTTAGGTTTGTTGTAAGGAGTCCTAGAGCATGGCGGCTAGTTAGGTAGTGGACGGAGAAATTCAGTGATGAATATAGGCGCTTACGTTCCCGCGTTTCTTCCGCATGCGCAAGTTCTGCAATACGGTTGAGAGGCACAATGTGAGAAAAGAGTACTCTCGTTTTTCCACATTGATTGCCAGGTGCATGGGGGAAGTGGATATAAAATGACCCAGTTGGTTGGTTGAGGTTGATAGGCTACCCATTGATCGTTCGACATGATAGCGTGTCGGTTGTAATTATATTTAACGACTGTGGGGTGCTTATTGTTGAAGAGCTTTGTGGGGCGTCGTCGTCGACACGGAGTTCGGACAAAGGTTAAGTTATGAGTAATCACTCGTTAGAAGCGTTATTCCAGCTCTCGAAAGCAGGGCCATCGCATTTATATTTAGCGATACCGCCCAAACCGAATGCGAAGACATTCAGGACGTAAGTAACGCAAGTAACGCCAACATGCACATGTGAAATTCATGTAAAGGTTGAGGTCAGTATGGAGGGGGTCAGCCTATGCATTAGTTTCGACATAACATAAAAAAGCGCGCTAACCTAGTCCAACTTACTCCGATTTTCACTATTTCTTGTGAATTGGTTACGGGCATTCGTCGGTAGAGGAGGGAGGGGGAGGAAAGTGTTGCAGTGGATGTTGCGGGCGTTGTTGCGTATCAGAGTTCTTTGGGTCGCGTACTACTTACCTGGTTCATTTTTTTATCCCTAAACTGGCACACCTGAAATCCATTCAATGCTTGCGATTTCCCGCTCAATCCTTTAAACTTGCTGTTTGCTCTGCCGCTACGCATAAGCATTCTTTGGTGCTAAGCGTGTTTTTCTCTCACCACGTAGATCTAGATACACGTGAGAAAAGGTGCTTTTTCTTTTGAAGCGCTGGTGATCCCCGAAAACGAAAAGGCGCTTAGATGACTAAGAATGACATATAAGTATGTACTAGTACACTGTAGAATAGAGCACTGAGTACAAGTACAGGGATGGTGCAGGGAACAAGCTGCAGCCGATGACGCATTCGGTGCGCACCAACACATCCATATCATCGAACCTTCGCCGCACTTTTCCCACTTCAAAAATCGCAGAGCCGCCTACGAGCAGCCTACGCTTGCCGCGAGGCTGCATGCACGGAGGTTGCCGTTTTACTTACGCTCCTGCCAAAGCAGTGTCGGCGCGCTCTGGATATGTAATCTCCCGAGCGTGTCACCGTCATCTCTCTAATATCGCCTCCGCAATGCGGAGCTCCCAGCTTCGCTCTTCTCCACCCGCAACCCTAGAGCCTCATGAGACTCTATTTTATCACCTTCATGGGACCCCATTTTATAACCCTCTCGCAACTCCTTGACCATCTCTGCGCTTGTCTTTCACACCTCTCCTCCGCCCCTCTACTCCGAGCTCCTCCACCACCAATTCGTCCTGCCCTTTGAGCCCCTCGGTATCATTCCCCCGCTTAGTCTCCGCGCAAGGTCATCGCCTCCCCTCTCCCACCTCCTTAAACACAGTTGGGTTCTGCGCGAACATCCTTGAGACCGCCACCGTTGCGGCTGCCTCTGCTTCTCTCTTCGCTTCCCTAGCAACCCTCTCTTATCGCAACCCGCATACTACGGCACCACCGGAGAAAATTGGTGCCGAAGTCTAGAGCTTCGCTCATGACTTCTCCCTTGGTTGCAAGCTCGTAGAACGTGTCCTCATGACCCATTACAGGCCCGCTCTATTCGCCCACAAAGACTGCCTCCTCGAGTAATCCCCTATCCCGCGTTTTACCACAATTCCATGCAATGGGCAAGTCTCCGTGCTCACCACTCCCTCCTTCCACCCCGAGGGATTTCCGCGCCTTTCCACTGGTACAATTCCTGTGTTGGAATTCCGGGCAAGAAAAGGAAGATGCCTTGTAAGGGGACTCTCCCTCTCTCCTCACCCTCCATAACCGCAAGCTACTCCCCAGGTGAAAGTACTTGTCATGGGGTGCAACGGTGGAAAGAAGCATCCTCGCGCCCTCATCCCCAGGCGATCTTGGTTCCCTCAGCCCTCCTTCGACAGCCCCAACCACCTCCTACCCTTCATTCCAGGTCATATCAAGCAGTTAGAATCACACTCGAATGGAATTCCCTCGTTAGCCGAATTGGTTCCGCGATTCATCCCGTCGGGTCATCTGGTCAATAGGTCACGGAGGTGGTGAAGTTTGCTATTGCAGAAATCAATCAAATTGACCATTGGTGAAATTGGGAGCTAGGAAATAGAAAGAAGTGTAAAATAGAAAAAGAAAATAGATATGAAACTATATGGGAATTCAGGTCCTCCTTAACGTTCTGACTTTGCGGGACGTCGACTAATCGAGTCGATTTTGAATGTCAAGCCTAAATCACGAGCTCTGAAGTTAGCAATCGACTCGATTTAATTCAGTTAGTTGATTCGTGGTCGGGACTTTTTTGAATCGTGGTGTTCACTACCCCATCGCTGTCATACTTGGTGGCCGCGGTGCTTAGAAATATAATATATGAATGACCCTCTTCCCCCCGCGAGTGACCACAGAAGCCTTGCCGTGCGACCTGAAGCTATTAGACCTTTGGTCGCTGTTATCATGTGTACCAAAACTGACCACCCCGCTCCGCGCACTGATACAAGCACCTGCTCCGTATATTATCGCGAACGGCTTTTAGTATCGCGGTTCCCCTTTAGTTTCTCATGATGCGGCGATAATATTTAAAGTTGAATTGATGCAACGAAGTTGATAGTTAGAGAATATATTTAAGAAATGACAAAATAGTCTATCAACCGCGTCGCGTGAAGAACGGAGACTAGAGAGGTCTATATATACAGGAGATGTCGGTGAGGCCAGGCTGGTAAAAAAAAAAAAAAAAAGGTATAACTGCGGTATCTCTGCCTTGCGACTTGGCTAACCAATCGGCAACTTTGAGTGTACATGTACAATACAATTCTTACAGTATTTGGTTGGCGATGACTCGAGAAAGTGGAAAACAGTATTGCAGGTTTAGCAGAAGGCCGTGTTTAATAGTGGTTAGGTAGCGCTGGGTGTTGGCTGGAAGTCGGCGGGAGGAGAGGAGGAGGAGGAGGAGGAGGAGGAGGAGGAGGA
>JABYPW010002811.1:0-10238 GCA_016880775.1 Phymatotrichopsis omnivora | reverse complement strand
ATAAAAATAAGAGTTAGTGAAGGACAGAAATGAACTCACTAGCCAAAAACTCTCCATATTATCCCTCATTTTCACCGGTAAATCAACCACTGAATCCAGACTCGTGTACCCCCCATTCTCCCCATCAACCGCCGTGTGCTCAACAAACGCTTTAAATATCTTCCACCCCCACTCCCGATAAACCTCGTCACCCGTAATCCGCCACATAATGAACAAGCTCTCCACTGTCTCGGGTCTCTGGAGGTTGTGCGCATCCATGGGCTTTATTATGATATCTTCTCTCAAATCCCCAGTCCCTTTCTTGCCGACATCGTGCTCCGAATTAAACCAAACAATCTCTGGGGCCAATCCTGTGGCTGTGACGTTGTACATCTCGAAGCAGGTTCTGGTAAGTTCCCTGGCAAGCGCCATGTCTTCTTCTTGCCGCTTCCCCCATTTTGCGCCATCCCCGGCACGTCGGGCTTCGGCTACGGTGAGGCCTTCCGTTGCGCCCAAGGCGATGTTTCCAGGGAGGAAGCAGACAAGGTGGTCCATTTTGGGGGACTTTTCGCCGCCAACACCAGAGGGGAGCTCGGCAATGTAGGTTAAGTGATTTGGGTGGGATTGGGCGACGAGGTGCTTTTTGATGCCGGCTAGGGATTCGAGGTAGAGGGTTTGGTAGATGGGTTCTTGGAGGGAGGTTTGGAGGTATTGTTTCAGGAGATATTCTGGTCATCGCATCAATACACGAACCACCCATTCATTATAATAAGATTTTTGAATTTCTGGGAAGGAGATGGGAGGTACCGTAATAACTATCCCCACGAGATCCAAGACGGATTTCCGCGCCCCGGAACTTTCCAGTCGTGGCGTAAACAAAGATGGGAACTAGCCCATCCTTTGCATCATTTGCATCCAGTGCCTTCATAACCTTCTCCGCCTTCTCCCAGTACAACGCCTCTCCCGTCAACTTGGCCAAATACTTCATCTCCAGTTGTAACGTTGCCGCCTCCGCCGTCGAACTCGCTCCACCGTCCGCATGACTCTCAACGCCCTTCGTCGTCTTCAAGTTCACGCTCGCCCACGGTATGCCGGACGGGGAATCGTATGCACCTAGTAAACGATCTGCGAGGTCCGTGGCCATTTCGAGATAGAGATCGTCGTTTGGATCTGCGTCTGGGGCAAGGCCAATTACGCTGGAGAGATAGTGGGCGGAGAGAAGCCCCCCGAGCATACGGATTGTCGTTTCAAAGGTGTTGACCTCTTGGTCTTGGTCGAAGGTGAGGGAGTTCTGGACCCATTCTCGGGCGTGCGAGAGCGGGGTGGAGAGGTTCATGATCATCATTGTGTCGAGAGAGTCGACAATAATCCAGCCCATGCCCTTCGGGGCCATCTGCCGGCCTCGTTTGGAGAGTGGTTTAAAGATATCATAGCCTGCTGTATGGTTAAATGGTGTTTGGAGAGACGGGGGAAAAAGAAAAAAGTACCCCAGGCATGTTCTTCATACGCATTCCAACTTTTCAGAAACACGTCTTTAACCATCTCTCGTCTCTCATCCCAATTCGCCGGTTCCGCTTTACTCGGTCCCGTCTCCAGCAATTCCTCCTTCATATCAGCACGCTCAAATACCCCCCAATACCACAGCACCAGCAACAGCAATGCGATGCCTCCCCAAAACCGCTTTCGTCTCCAGGCCTGCCGCCTTCGTGCTCCAGCGGCATAATAAGGTTTATCTTTATACAGCGGCAGGTCTTTCTCCCCGCTAAACAAGCCTCCCCCTCCGGCTCTGGGGGACCTCGGCGAAGTCCCAGATCGCAGCGCGCTCCACGCCGAATCCTCAAGCTGCCTGCTCGGATCTTGAAATGCCGGCACGTGCCGGGGAATGCTGAAGGCCATTTCTTCAAATTTCTCGACCGCGGTTTCGATCGCGGGGAGGATGGTTTGCGATTTCTGCTCTACGGTCGCTTGCAGAGTTTGTAAGGGCTGGGCGTTGCGGAGGAGGGCGAAGGCAGGTACAGGTTTCGTGCGGAGGCTGAATGGATCGCGGAGGTTGTTCATGGAGATTTTGGTAGGCGCATTTCTAGCGGGATGCGTTTTGCCGGGGATTTGCGGATTATGTGATGAGATGCGTGGTGGGAGCCTTTTTGGATGGGAGGGGTGCCTTGTTTGGAGGGTAATTGGAGACGCGGATTGGAGAGACGAGAGCCGTGGGAGCTCGAAGATGGGATGTGGCCTCAACGGAGAACATCTACAAGATGCTCTATGTAAAGTACCTTTCGGGTGCTAAAGAGCCGCATCCTGGTTTGAGATTACGTAACTGCGTACGACATTGTGGTGATAGTCTTTGGGCATGGTGAATACAGCTTGATTTGGGGTACCAGAGCATGTCGTTGCTTATGGCGATTACGTGCGAGAGTTTCTTCCTTTCCATCCACAAAAAGTTTGGACTAGAGATATATAGACTCTAATATATTATCTAGCCGATGCATGCCAATTGACGGCGTTCAAGAACGGTAACAGAATGGTCCGGGCGGCGGTCCTGACAATTGCAAGAAACCCTTTAGAAGTACACGTACATAAAGTATCATAAACCCCGCAACAGAAATTGAAGCTTTCTAGACGTTGTTTCGTATACCAAGGGTAAGTACCAGAATATTAACTGTGGCAAAACCAGCCCAAACAGGTGTTAGGGCCAATCGGAGACCTCAAATCCTCGGAATTTGGTGTGTGAATGTTCTGGTACTTAACCACCCTCGTATACAAAGTGTTGGAATAAACATGCGTAAGCGTTTTTTGTTCGGGTTTCGTTGCCGTTCCTATTTTCCGTTTTGTTACCTTACTTTCTTATTTTTCGGTTAATATGGGATTTCGGGATATGCGCCATTGTCGGCGGGGCTTTCTTTATCCCCGGGAATGTTTCCCTAGTCTCCGTTTTTGTGTTTGCATTATTTCTTTGCTTTTAGCCGTTGCGCTTCATGGTTTCTCACTCGGTTTTCCGCTCGCCGGTATATGTATCGCGGACGTTCGCCCATGCGGGCTCTTCTTTTCTTTTGTTCCTCAGCCATCTTTGTTTTCGTGTTATAGAATACAATCTATTCTCTTTTTTTCCATCCACTTTTCGCGTCCGGCTTAACACGAAGTAGGGGGAAACTGGGCACTGCCTCGGAAGAATGAATAATCAACTGTTTACCCATTAATGCCTTATTGACCGGGAATCTCCCAAGGTAAAATACCGGCTTGTCTGGTTCAACGGGATACCATGGGTCTTGAGCCAAAACTCTCTGGCTCCAAAGTCCAAAATTGCCGTTGCTGCGATTTATACCGAAACTCCGAAATCAGGTTACACCTGTGGCGAGTCAAGACACAAACGATAACCCGAGACCCCAATGTTCCTCTTTAAATATAAGCTTCCTTCGTGAAGGTTGTGGAAAGATTCTTTGTCTTATGGCTAGTGAATCCACTCACAGCGTATCGCTTGCCCTTCGAATGTTCCCAACACTCGGCACTTTTCCACACCTCTGCCGGAGCTGTGTATACAGATGCACACACCGCAACTATTTCAACGCCATTCTATCACAAATCCTATTATATCTTCAAAAACCCCTCCGTCATTCCATCGTACCAGCATCTACGATATATCAGCTTCAATCACACGATCAATCTCTAGCCTAGGAGGCCCATAAATCGCGATTACGAGCGAGGGTACATGATTACAACTAAATGAGCAGACCACCGGCCAAGAAACTGTATACAGATTTTTCAAAACCCCAGCAATCACATACTCTCGCGGCCAAATTTGCGGCCGACACAGGAAGCGTTTTGCTTGTAGCAATCGTCCGGGCTGTGATGTCGGTGCGCGTATGGAACGATTTTGATGAGAAGCAAAATTAAATCGCACATAATGAGCGAGCGAGACTGCAGACAGCACTATGCTCTGCCATCGTGTATGTGGCAATAAAGAGCGACTTGGATTGAGTATCGGGAGCGCCAAACAACGTCCTCACTTTGTAGCTACATGTTTATCTAGCTGTAGCTACATGTTTATCTAGCTTCCTGCCTTGCAAGGTCAGATTAACCACCGAACGTGCTCGCTGTAATATGTCTATTTTTCGAACAACTCTCAAATCAACACTTCCAATTTCATGATTAGTTCAAATAGTAGTCCAGAGGGCATGTCCGCGGATGTGTCCTCGGAAAACTATCTATCCTTTCTCTGCACGATCATCAATTCTCACTCGACAATTAAGTTACGCGGAGATTTTGTTAGACCAAGTTGTGGGAAAAGATTTAGGGAGCGAAAAAGGGGGGAGGGTCTGGACTGCGTGTAATATAATCTTCAAATTTCGTCCAGGGATTCAAAGGATGTGGAAGTAAAGAATGAATTATGAGGCGGAGCAAGGTACGGCTGTGGGGTATATACAGCAGACGAAAAACCACGAAAAGTTATCCACCAGCCTGATGGCAACAAAAACGACTGTTTTTGAAGTAACGTAATGAACAAATATGTAATCCGTACATGTACAATCAACCAAAGGCCATAACATAAGTGAAAAAAAAAAAAAAAATAATCTATCTACAGTATCAAACCAATAACTACCACGTCAAACCTCTTCTCCACTAAAAGATCCATTCCCACCCCTTCTCTACTCGTATCTGAACTTTCTTTCCAACGTCATTCACCGACCTCCCTACTATCACATCATAAACACCCTCAACAACCCTCCACTTTCCCATTCCCTCATCCCAGAATCCCAGATCTCTCCCTTGCAACTCAATCTCCACCTTGCTTTCCTCTCCTGGCTCTAATTCGATACTTGCAAACCCTTTCAACTCCCTCACCGGCCTATCGACCTTTTCGCCCGAGCATTGATGGACATATAATTGCAGAACTTCTTTTCCTTTTCGCAGGCCAATATTTTTTACCATCAAGGAAGTAAAAACAGGATTCGACAGCGAAATCGTGGTGGCAGAAACGGTCAAATTGGAATGAGAGAACCGAGTATACGATAATCCATGGCCGAAGGGGAACAGAACGGGAATCGACCGCGTAGTGTAATGACGGTAGCCATTATAAATCCCCTCCGCATATTGTATCTCATTCTCTTCACTGCCGTCCCCAAAGCTTCCATACGAGGGATTATCCTCCAATCTCACTGGAAGCGTTATCGGTAATCTTCCACCAGGGTCCGCCTCCCCGATCAACACCTTTGCCAACGCCCTCCCAGCCTCCTGCCCCTGATACCAAGCCATAACGATCGCTCCCACGCCATCTTCATCTACCCAAGGCATAGAGACCGCACATCCGCTCTGGATAACCACCACAGTATTTTTATTCGCTCTCGCTACCGTTCGAATCAACTTATTTTGCTCTCCGGGGAGGTTCATACATTGTCGATCGTAACCCTCGGATTCCCATTCGTTATTCATTCCCGCGACTACCACAACCACGTCACTCTCTTCGGCGAGTTTAGCCGCGCGGGAAATCAACTTGGAGACGTTTTGGACTTTGTCGATTCCCATGCGGATCCCTATCACGGAGGAAAAGTCCAAGTTGTCATTGCCGAAGTCGGGAAGTTTCGGTAGCGGGGATTTGGATGTTGTTTCGGCGGTGAATTTGTACCATTGTTCTTTCTGGAGGGTAAGCTTTTTCGTTACTTCCTCGGAACCCGCGGTGAAGAATAGTTCTCCCATCTATTAATGTTAATTTCTGCCTTGCAAGTGCTACATGGGGATCGGTAAATACTTCTGTCCATTTGGTATGGTCGATAAACTCTTTCCCATCAACCCACACCTTTGTCGGCCCAATACTTCCCAAGCCAAACACATGCTCTCCCGACTCTTCCGATTTAATCCATGTGGTAAACCGCACACTATAATCCTGGTCGCCAAGGACCTCTGGCTTCGCATCTAAGAGGAAGAGATTGGAAGACTTGACGATCTTTGTCTGTACAGGCTTTCCGGAACACGCACGCCCAGCAAAGAACTCGGCTACCATGCCGGATTCCCCTTTTCCGTTGCCCTGCGTTCTCGCCCGACCAGCATCTATAGGGAAAACGCTCACCCACTTTTCTGTTCGGCAACCAATTTCATATTTCACCTCGATACCTTTACCGGCCACAGCCTCTCTGAAAGACGTGAGAGGGTTAGTTAGGTAGTGCGGATTTAGGTTTGCTGAGCCTCCGCCGCCTGCCACAATCTCGTTGGCATTAGGTCCTATCCAGGCTACCTTCTTAATCTTTTTTGTGTTGAGAGGTAGAATCCCGGTATCGTTCTTCAGAAGCACTATACCTTCGGTACCCGCCTTCCGTATAAGTTCTCGATGTGTCGGCCTGTCAATAGCTTCTTCCGGGTCTTCAATAAATTTTCCCCATCGGCCTGTCTTTGCAACCAATTCGAGAACGTGACGAGCGCCGGTCCTGATTGCGTTAATAAGTTCCGGGTCGTTGTCTTTTTGTGTCGCCTCCAATAGCCTTTTTCCTCGTTGCCGGGTAGGACCGGGCATTTCCAAGTCCAAGCCGGCTTTGATAGAATCTACCGTGGAGTTGGTTCCACCCCAGTCAGACATAACAAGTCCATCATAGTTCCATTCGTTGCGAAGAACTTGGTGAAGGCTGAAAGGGTGGGAGTCGGCGTGAATCTAGATATACATGCTCTCATTTATGAATATGACGTCATAAGTGAATGAGTGGATAGAAGCGAAAGACATACGCCATTGATTTTATTGTAACTGGACATTATAGCCCATGGGTTCGCCTCTCTCACAGCAATCTCAAAAGGCTTAAGGTATATTTCTCTCAACGCACGTTCTTCGATCTTTTCATCCACAGAAAACCGCTTGGTCTCTTGCTCGTTGGCGACAAAATGTTTCATTGTCGCTGCAACACCCATTTCTTGTATTCCAGAGATGACAGCTGAAGCCGCCTTACCAGATAGGTATGGGTCCTCGGAGTAGGATTCGAAGTTGCGACCACCCAAAGGTGACCGGTGGTTACATGCTGTAGGTGCCAGAAGAACTTGCGATTTCTTCGTCAGAGCTTCGGCGCCGAGGGCACATCCGATGGAATGGAGAAGTTGAGTATTGAACGTTGCGGCGAGGGAGATGCCCGAGGGAAAGAAAGCAGCCTGTGGCTAGTGTTAGATGGATTTGTTGTGGGTGAATTTTGCAAGCAAACATTTGGAACTTACTTTGGTTCCCTCAGAAAAAAATTGCCCGCGGGCACCGCTTGGGCCATCAGTGGTTTTTATAGAAGGAACTTTGCCAGGGACCTCGAAAGTCCGCCAGAAATCTTTGCCGGCGAGTAGAGATACTTTTTCCTCTAATGTTAGAGAATCGAGGGTTTGGTCTATTTGCTGCTGAAGCTCCGGGGGCAAACACATTGTTCTGGTAAGCGCAATATTTTCTGGAAGCTGCAAACTTCGAGAATCCAGGTCCTCCGGGCACATATGTACTCTAGTACAAAAAAAATTATATGCCGCTCTAACCTCCTGGCATTGACTTGCACAATACCCACGTCCATGGCCATGCAAGGGAATTGGCCATAGCTAGTTATCTGTAGTGTGGGGATGCCCTAGCTCGCCCAATTGCATGGTGAGCTCATATTAACATCTGATCGTTACTAGTACATGTACATGTATCTCAGTAAACATGGATACCGAGCTGCAAGGGGAGCGATGAGATGTTCTCGAGTGTGGGGATCTCGGAAGTTTCAGGCTGAATTGTATGGGGAGAGGGAAATGAGGGGACATATGCATTGATGGGATGTTGGTGAACGATAGAGTGGTTTGAATTACTGAGTGAAGCGAAGAGTGATCGGCACTTAGAAAGAAGCAGGCACCAGCGAGAAAATTATGCAGGTTGGTGGAACCTGAAGATACATACATAGTTGACATAATGTTGGTAAAGTACTAGTTTGGTGGTGATGCTGCCTGGTGGTGGTTGAGCGGAGGTGACGTTACAAGTTACAACAGACGGGGATTATCGGTATTTTGGCTCGCGGAGTCTCGGAAGGAAACGACTGATCTGCAGTGCTCGGCTAACCCACACGCCGCTTACATATCCTAACACCCAGATTGCTGTGTGCTATCACTAGTGTGCTCTGCATTACCACTCAACACATCCATGATTTCATTGCACTTTAGAACTACTCTGCCATGGTTTGTACATACAGCTACACCTTGATATACCGGATTGATTTCGCTCGAACCTGCGAACCCCATACAAATCTATTCGATATACCGGATAAAGCCTTATACCGGATCCGAATGAGATTTTACTTTGCAAGATTCCTGTTACCATAGAAAATAAATTTGATGTACCGGGTGGCAAGTGTGACTCTTGAAAATTATAGGCGAGAAAACGAAGAGAAAACAAAAAACACGACCATACAAAAAGAAAATTGAATAAAAAAAACAAAAAAAATTATCGCAAAAGACGAGCATATGCACCAATTCCATCCACCGAATAAACCCTGTGACCGTGGTTCACTCCTTCCTCCATATCTGTGCCCCATAATGTTGCATCTTCAGCTGGTTGGATACGGGTCGCTTTTGCGGAACATAATGTTAGGATTAGTACCTATTGACAGTACAGGAATTATGAAGAATTTATTTGATAAAACAAAGCATGAAAATAAATTCCATCTCTATAATTTCCTATTTATCAATAGTGATCGCATAAATGTGGGTATAATTTTATGGTGTTTTGATATACCGGATGAAAAGTGCCCAACTCTTGGCATCCGGTATATCAAGGTGTAGCCGTACATGTATGTAAGTATAATGTTGTAATTGCTCTGCTCCGTGTCGAGTCTCTGCCACACTTATTGGGACTCGATGCGATGACGAGGGTTCGGTTATCGCAGCCTGTGAAACCATGAATGTGATTGCCCTACTAGCAATATTTAACAAAATATCTGAATCTCACTAATGTCTCTACCTTCAACGGGATCATGGATTCCGAATACCGAGCCTCTCTCACAATCCTCGGTTGATGAAGCTTCACTTGGGTTTGTCCAGGCGATCTAAATAGTGAAGCTCGATGCTTAGCCATAGCTCTTCTAATCGTAGTATATTAATTTTCTGGGAATTTTGTGAGGAAGGGCGACGATTATATGGAGTTGCTTTTTCGATGGATCCCCTACACTGAATAGCACCTGACGCTTGGTAAAGCTAGGATTGGGGAAGCGAACGGAGCATGGATAAAAGTTTACTGGTAGTTTTCCTTGAAATGGGTAACCTATGGTCTTTCCTACCCACAATTCGACAACAGATAAGGAGGACATCTGGGTGGGTAGCTTGTATCCTGGTTCAAGTGCCAAAAAATTATGGACAACCTGGGATGCTGCAATACATATTCTACTCAATTAACGCCATATATGGGAGCCGCGCAAATCATGTAAAGTGCCGTAGTATTTAGTGGAAAATTCTAAAATGGTACACAAATTTCGCTATCTAGAGTGCTATACCTTATAAATTTTTTTTTTTTTCTTTTTTATTCAGAATAAAAAGAAATATGGTGATTATGCTGCCCGCTTTCAACCTACAGTACTGCAATTGCACGCAGACAGTCTTATATCGAGATATCAGGCATAGCGGAAGCTTCTTATGCATGCCGCTTGTCGCTTTTAAAGACTTGGTATGTGATTTTCTGCATGATTGACCGTGCATTTGCTATCCCATTGAACTCCTCAAAAGATGCTAATTCCTGACAAACTTCCACAACAAAATCCACAATCGGAAGGCGAGTGATTGTAGTGTAAGAAAGTAATGGGGCGGTAGTGAGAGGGTAGTAAGATAGAGATAGAAGGTTGGAAAAAATGCATGCAGATGTGAGAAATCGGAATATGGGAATGGAGGGTCTTGCACACAAGTTGTGTGCCACTCCAGAGCATAGAGAAACTTGTGCGGTATTTTACGCTTTACCAAAAGGGCGGCACTTTGGAAGATTTCCGTAAAAACTACTGTCGGTGGTAGCGAGCTAACTCCAAATCAAAGTTCCAACACTAACACCAAAGCTTTGTATAATTACAAAAGCCTTTGTACTTGAACTTTTATGATCACCGTAGGAATGCCACCGAGTCATCAAGCTCGTTCAACTTTTTCTCCATGATTTTAATATAATGTGTACAGCTCTCATAATCCGGACCTCGGAAAAACGTAAAGACCTTTCCGACCACAACTCCTCTTGTTTCTTTTCTTTTTCGCTTATTTCCATTGTTTTTTTTTTTTTTTTTTTTTTTTTCCATATTTTTTCTAAACTA
>JABYPW010002810.1:0-10243 GCA_016880775.1 Phymatotrichopsis omnivora | reverse complement strand
GTGTGTGCTGTTGCCTCTTTGTTGCCGCTATGTATGTATTGTACTATGTTTGTATTACTCTTAGCATGTATTCCTTTTTTTTTTTTTCCTCCCTGCTTTCCCCTCTGGCCGCCTAAGCCCCAGGACGTTGGAAAAGAAAGCGCGAACAAACACTACTGGCCGGCGATGCGAGCCCGGGATCCGTCCACTGCTTTCTCTCTCCAACTTGGTGAATCGGTTGGAGAGACCAGGGGCGTATATGCACCGCAGAGTGCAATAATTAGTGCCCTACAAAGTGCGTGCGTGCTTGACGATGGGGACAGAAGGGGAGCATGGGGGCGTGTATGTTAAACAGCCCTATTCAGTCGCCAGTAGCGGAGGAGGGCAGGCGATAAAAATGCAATAGGATGCGCTGGAAAGCAGAAGAGCAGCAAATCACGATTCCTCCGTGCCTGTGCGATGTAGAGCATTAGGGTAGACTGTCAATGCGGTTGGCCCACGATGGAATGGTGGGGCTGGGGAACAAGATCTTGGATGATGCGAAATGACGACGAGTCAACCTGACTGGTTAGGAGAGCAGGATTTTTGTGGCGCTAGCTGCTTTGTCTTCTTGGGAACTGCCCTTAGCTGTTCGGAAACCAAGACGTCACAGGATCGCGGGCTGGGCCAGACACTCGCCACATCGTCATTGCTGGTCAAACCCAACGCCGTCCAAAGTTCTTTGTCCCAGTCTTCCTTGCGACCTCGTCACCGGCGCCGAGCGATTGTGCATTTTTCTGGGGAACTTTGAGCCTCCTGCGAGATAGATCATGCTCCAGATACATGTAACTGCAACTAGTGCAGTAACGTTACTCAGCACATGCGCTGGAATTCAATACCAAAAAAAGAAAATGAAAAATCAGACTTGCCTCTCCAATACGTAACCACCGACCTCTCATATATTATTTTTGACCCCCGCCAGTAGAGTACTCGCGCATACAGAAGCTCGGTTAGCGGCGGGGCAATCAACACTTTATTTCTTTTTTTGCAAAAAAAAAAAAGAGATATGCGGTACGCCCCGATCTTTGCTATCGAAGCCAAAGTCTGATAGGAAGCAATCGTACAAGAATTGCGCCAAGCTGAAGATACACACATAATGATGCGTTACGAATATTGCTGCTACCCTGCAACTCTTGCATGAAGCCAGGTGGGCCGAAATACTTGGACGGAAGTGATCCCAGGAGTCAGACAAGGTACCCGGGACTCACGCATATACAAGTACGAAGATTTACTCTGCTCGGCGCGGATGAGGGGGCCGGGTGAGCGTGATTGTTCTGTGTAACTACCATTGAGAGAAATCGCACCGAGAGAAATCGCACTCGGAAGTTGGAGAACCGTCTTTGGCAGCTTGAAGATAACGATTTGAACGTTCCAGGAAAAACAATTTCTATAGCGTTTCCCTTTCCCGCCGTTTCATCTCAGAGGCATCACCCTGACCCCAGAAACCCAACTCATGCCTACCTACTTATGCTTATTTAGATCCCTCGATCCGTTTTCCCAGCCCTGGATCTCCGGATTTACTCCGCTTCTCTGCCCTCGTAACTACATGTTCTACTGAGTACTCAACCGCAGCACCGCCTCACATGCACGCTCCTACCTTGCACAACCCAGACGAACCAGTGCCAACGCAACTCCATTGTTACTAATCCAAGCCCACCATCGACAAAGCAGCTCACTCCGAAGCATACCCGGCAGCTTCTGCGTGGCAAAGGCCTCCACAGGGGTGACTGCTGCTGGTGGTTCCGGTGCTCGGAGCGTTTTGCTCCAGTTCGCCTTGAAGCCGACTTCCATCGAACTTTTGGCGGGCCGCAAATCGGGTTTCGCTTGGCCGGCATTGGGTGCGGTGTTTGTAACATTAGCGATGATCGTGGCCCTTCGATCTCCGTTTACTCTTGGGTCTTCGGAAACTTGTATGTAAACCAGGTCGTCTTGGTACATGTAAAGTATATCGCCGAGAGCGTTGCTGCAGCGAGCAAAGTACGGTCCGTTTTTGGTATCTCATCGAGGACGCAGTCTTGAATGGGCCGAGCAGGCCACTTCTACAAAATAATACTAATAAAAAAATCAAATCAAATCGAGATCGAGGGATTGCAATTAACTATAATATTAAAAACTTCGGTGGTCCAAAGATTTGTAATTATAAGTAATTTGAAAACTTCAAAAAGGGTCAAGGATTTGTCGGCATTTTCAGCTTAAATTTTTAATTTTTATTCCCCACCCTTCTTTCCTTTTTTTCAGGGAGGGGAGAAGGGTGGGGGAGAGGGGTGGGCGACGAGAGATAAGAGATCGTTAGATGCAGACCCGAAATGCCGGAAATCGTGCACACTTGGTGACTAGGGGTCGATACGGAGCCGATGCATATGCACATAGAGTACACGTACATACATACTACATGTATGTGGATACCGACACCGGCTTACGGCTTAGTTACTTGCCTCGAGCTCATGGCAGAACCGCCGCAGCCCCAAACCCCGGTTATCGAAAGCGCTAATCGCTGTGTTTCAGAATTGTGTTGAAGAATCTGCAGTGAGGTCTTTTTTTTGGCGCAGTGCGTTGGCGTTGACGGAGAATCTATGGTAGTGAGTGTGGCGAGAATATTACTGATTAGTTAGGTATGTTCTCGATATTAAAGAGAAATTAGCCTTCTGCTGTAATCCACTCCTTTGGCCTGGCCTCTGTTAGCACTTAGGCTCAGATGTGATAGTCGTGGAGGAGGAAGTGACATACTTATGTGTCCGTAGAGGCCGAAACTGAGTTGTCTTCACCCACCGAGCGAGTTGCATTAGTTACCGAGTCCTAACTTGGCAGATGCAGTTTAGGAGTGAAGCGTCTCTAGGGTGCGGGGATGACAGATCGCGAGTTAAGAGTTGTTTCAACGGATAATCACCGAACATATCCCCACTAAGCTTAAGTTCCCCACTTAAGTTAATTTCAATTTCTCCCACCGACAACCCAAAATGCAAACACTATCAGAAACCCCGCACTACCCCCAACGAGCTTCCATTCTCCACCTTTGCACTACCACGATTACAACCCCCCATCCACCCGAAGCCCTCAAAAACCATTGCACTGTAGAGTGAATGTACCCCAGCAATACCATTTTTCCTTTGGACGCTCACATTCCCCAACCACCGAGTTTCGCCGCGGCTTTCCTGGAATACGGGCGAATCTCGTAAAACAGATGTGGGATTGATGCGGCCTCTAGTGGTTGGTTGGTTAGTGTTCGCTCGTTGAATCACGTTGTATCACTCGCAGGTGTTTTGTTTATAACCAAGACCCTCCGTTTTCTTGACATTGTTGCGAGTCGGTTGTGGGCCAGTTGAGAACTAGCTTGAAGTTTCTATTATTATTATTATTATTATTATTATTATTAACTTTTCTTTCTTTCTTTCTTTCTTTCTTTCTTTTTTTTATTTTTTTATTTTTTTAATTTTTGAAATATTGAAACATTAGTTGCTATTCCCAATAATATTATTGATGATGGGCATTGTGTGGATCCGATATGTCGTGGAAAGTGGTAGTGGTCTTGGCTGTGTTCTGTCTGTATACGCACCGAGGAAAAGAAAGATATTTTTATTGGGCTGTCCGAGGTGGGGAAATGAGACACGCTGAGGACTGGGATTGTGGGGAGTGAGTCAAGGAGGTGGGTACAGGTGTGCTTGAGACGTGAGTATTTCATGAGTCAGGTAATTGTAATAATAGCTCAGTGTGTGAGCTACGATGAGTACTTGGGGTCATAGCTATTTAGTAGACATGAAGTGGAAACAGTAAGAAACGAGTAAAAGTGTATACGCCATTAAGAGAACCGAGCGCTCGTAAGCCCTGACATATCCCATCGGTATGACATTGACAGAATCCCTAAGGAAAAGGGCCGGGTGATATTTCGTGAAGTGCCTAATACGCGAATCTTTAGTGCTACGTCTTCACTTTCCGATTATTATTATTATTATTTCCGGGACCATGCCGCTTAGAACATGGACACTCCAAGCTACGATTCTCGAAGCGGCCCTTGAGGGTTGTAGCCACCCACAGCGTCCGTTGCACGCTCGAGTATAACGTATATCACGTGAAAGCGGGCCATCACGTGAAAGCGGTGCCTTGGCATTCCCCGCCTAATCCCCGCCATTCACACATTCCACATCGGGTCCAGGAGGCTATTTGGGCTTTACAAGATGGTCGGGAAACCTCATTTCGTGCTGCCGCGGAAGCATTTAATATATCCCGCACTACCCTCCAATATCGCTTCAAGGGAGAACGTCAGGCCTGTCAAACTGCACGTAGCCATCGTCAACTCCTTACCCCAGCTGAGGAAGATGCTGTTTTGCAATGGTGTAAAAAATTAGACGACTGGGGTTTTCCGCCAAGATTGGATTTAGTACATGGGATGGTGAATTCGCTTCTACAAAAAAAGACCGGCAACCCCAATGCAGCTACTGAGAAGAACTGGATAACAACGTTTCTAAATCGACACCCAGACCTTACAATTAAATACAGCAAATGGCTGGATCGACAAAGAGCCTATGTAACCAACCCACAAGTCACTAGAGATTACTTTCCGAAGTTACAACGTATTGTCCACCAACACAACCTTAAGCCTCATCAAATATGGAATATGGATGAAAAGGGCTTTCTTATGGGTATCGCAGCAAAGGATTGGATCATATGCAGAAAGGGAAGGCGAAATCCAAATGTGACTCAGGATGGAAAACGGGATATGGTGACAGTTATGGAAACTGTCTCTACCAGTGGCTTGGCGCTCCTCCCTATGGTTATCAACAAAGGTAAAGCTCACTACCTAGGTTAATATATCAACTTGGACGAGTCCGGAAAAGATGCTGCATTTGCAATTAGTGCAAATGGATGGACAGATGACTATCTCGACGTTCAATACCTCAAGGAGCATATTTTTCCCAAAAACAACAGCATTAATTAGCAATGTTCCCTAACTCTTGATCCTGGATGGACACGCTTCTCATGTAACTTTTGAGTTTATACAATTCAGTATAGACCATAACATTTTGCTTTTATGTCTTTCATCCCATTCAACACACCTACTTCAACCGCTTGATGTTGGTTCATTTAGTCCCTTACAACATTACTACGGAAAAGCGGTTGATAATTATACACGGAGCACAAAGACTGGGATTAAACGATCCGTTTTTCTACCACTCCTATTCGAAACCCGTAGTGCTACATTCACATGTCGCAATATCGAAGCTGCATTCGAAGCTACCGGTATCATCTCCCTTAATGCAAGAAAAGCCCCCTCACAACCCCCCCGCCACGGGTACAAATGCAAGACCGAACCCAAGCGAATTTGACAAAGACATTATTCTAGAACTCTACACAATAACCGAGACCTCCGTCATCGAATGCAAGCTTTCCGGCAAAAATTGAGGAATGGAAATGCATCTTTGGAGGAGATAGAAAAAATATTTCGTCGTTGGAACCATACAGCCGAGACCACCAATACCAAACTCGATATCGCAGAAGAAAATATCCGCCGCCCATGAAAATCAAAACAGCCGGAGTCCAAAACCGATCGAATAAAACTTAGAAAAGCTCGAACTTTGAATGGTACTGTCACAATCGACAAGAGGTTAGGTCAGGAGAATTCGTGACCGTCCAACCCAACGACTCCATGTACAACACGAAGAGTAACCCATCCACCATCAAATGCCTTAAAAAAGGGTCGTTCGGATCGCTAAGCAGGCTGCATCACAATCGCCAGCAACTCAAAATCATACGCCTCAACAATTGTGCACAAGGAATCGGCAAAGGAAATTTGGATGTCGGATAGTGAGAGTGACGAAACTTCACTACCTGCAACCCCACCACCAAGCAACAACCCGCGTCCACCTGTTCGCCTTGCGACACCCACTAATCGCCGCCTTCCTGACCGTCCTCTAACAATGCGCCTTCGGTCTCGGAAATGATTTTCTCTTTTGGTTCTCGAGGTGGTAGAATTAATAAAAATATAAGCCTTATTAGCCCCTCCCTTCGCATAAAACTCACGCTTACAAATCAAGAATTTATTCGAAAGTTTTTTTTTAACTCACTTGGTACTTGGGGATCGGGTCATTTTTTGTTCGTTGTTTTTTTTTTGTTTTGTATGCGAGAAAAATTCAATTTTTTTTATCGTGTGCGCACGCTGGCCCGCTTCACGTGATGGCCCGTTTTCACGTGACATACGTTACTTGATCAAGAGCGCATGCAACCTCGCCTAACCGCCAAGAGTACCATCAACACCACACCCCTCATTCCATCCATCTACCAGAGCCTCATCACCACCTCACCACAACCACCATGACGACTCCCAAGCCCGACGACTTCGATGCTCTCTTCGAGGGTATCGAAGTCCAGCCATCCACGTCTACCCTGTCCTCCACTACCCCACAGCCCACCGTAAACGTCTCGGAACAAGACATCCTCGCGGAGCTGGACTACCTTACGGCTGAGCGTCCCAAGGCTCCGGTCTCCCGTCCCGTCACACCCCGTCTCTCCGGCTCTCCCAGCAAGAAATCTCTCGAGCGGACGAGAACGCCTGTGGGTGGGAAGAGCTCTGGTGAGGGTGGGTACTCGGGGTATGGGTTGCCGCCGAGCAGGAGGAACAGCGGAGACGTAGTCGGAAGCGGAGGGAGGAAAGACGAGAAGAAGGAAGTTACTAGTGCTCCTGCGACAGAAACAAGTACGGCGAGTGGAAGCGGAGGGGCGGCAGCAGCAACAGCAGCAGCAGCAGCAGCAGGAGGAGGAGGAGGATGGGGATGGTCATCGATCTGGAATACTGCTACTACGGTTGTAAAGTCTGCGGAGGCTGCGGTGAAGGAGATACAGCAGAGCGAAGAGGGAAGGAAGTGGGCGCAGCAGGTCAAGGGCAATGCCGAAGTTCTTCGGGGTCTAGGTATATCCCCACCTTTCCCTCCCACGGATCAGTTGTTAAAACTAATTCTACATAGCCGGGGACGTTAAATCCCGAGCGCTCCCAACGTTCACGACCCTCCTGCACACGCTCGCGCCGCCAATTTCCTCGCATGAACAGCTCCGCATCCACATTTCTCACGACCTCCAGAACTACCCCTTCATCGACACCGTGGTCTACGGCGTCTTCGACCGCGTAATGCAGCAGGTAGAGGGCGGAGAATTGATGGTAGTCCAGCGCGGGGGGGCCAGTAAGCCCCGCTCCTCCGGCGAAGGCTTTGGAGGGCCGTGGTGGAAAGGCGCGGAGAAGGTACCTCCTTCTAACCCTCACGCAGAGCAACGCTAACAGCCAGCAGCGAGACCTCAATGCCTCAGCAGGAAAAGACGAAGGCCTCAAACTCGCGCGCGTAACCGCCGAATCCTATGCCCAGGAATTCATCTCCAATCCCGCCAACACGCAGTCCCAGACCGCCGAGAACCCAACTAGGAAATCCAACATTTTCCTCTGCATCCAACCCACGTCCTTTCCTTCTTCCGCTATTTTCTCGGCAATGGAATCGCTTTCCGAGGGCGAGGAGTCGGAGAATGTAGTTGCTTTTGCTATCCACCTGTATGATCCGGTTCATAATCTCTCGTTTTCTACTCTGTCGCAAACACTCCCAGTGCAGTGGCTCGAGTGGCTGGATGCGCCCACGCCGGAACCAAAGGATGGGGAGTGGCCGATGCCAGAAATCATCAGGAAGATTGTCGATGCCGGGGGTGTGGATCCTAGGGAATGGGTCGTGGAGTGGGTTGAAGAGGCGGTAGGGTTGGCGGTCGGGGTTGTGGCGCAGAGATATGTGGCGAGGCGGATGAGGGTCGGAGAGGAGGTGGAGGTGGTGAAGAAGGAACGGAAGGAGGGAGGTGGGGAGGAAGCGAGGGCCGTGGGAATGTAGAGAGATGGGTAGAAATGATGGTTGGTGGGACTTGCGAGGTGTATATTTTATTTCTTTTGCTTGAATTGGCGAGTAATGGGTACTGGGGAGGTATAATAATGGCCGGTTTACGATGTGTGTGACGTTTTGCAGCAATGATCAGTCCTTCGGTTTCTGTAATCTATCTCAATTTAAGAACTCCCCAGCCGCAACTCATCACTGCCTGATCCTTCCAATTTAAATATTAATATCTCTGCCGTTACCCCCACAACCACTCTGCCAACAACTCCATACAGTTGACTCGTTATAAAAATACTCGATGTAGGAATAATCTACTTATAAGAATACCACTTCTCGGTTCCACTGTGTATGTGGCTCACCAGAATTTCTCCAGTCATAAGAATAATTTGCTTATGAAATACCATAATCCGGTCCCGCTGGTATTCCTATAGCGCGAGACACCTGTACTATGTTTTCAGAACGCAGTTATTCCCGGCAACGTTTCTGGCAATGATGTCATGGGCTTCACAAGAATTGCTTAAAAGCCCCAAAGTGCACTAGTAAACACATGCGCAACGTATCGTGACCATCTGGCCTGCATACTGTAACCCACCCACAGACTAGCCCACAACGCAAACCTTGTCTTCAATTCACATCGCCTTCCCTTCCGCTGCTTCCAAGCCCTGCCTACACCCGTAAGAAAGGGAAGGAACTAATGGAAAGACAATAAACTTTTTTCATATCCACTTTTTTTTGTATACACACCCATGCTCCACAATCGTTGCACCTCAAACGCCAAAAAATAAAAATAAAAAAAATCACCCGTATCTCCTTTCAAAACCCCTACCCCGAAAACTAGATCATTTCGTCTTGGAATCTTTATCCTTCTTCCCACCGTGCAGCAGCTCCAAATGCCCCGCTTTTGCCGCCAACTGCCGTTCCGTCCCTGCTGTGAGCTGCGCAGTAACTTTCTGTATTCCATTAGTTGCACTGTACCTCATTGAACCGCGATATTGGTCCGGGATGTGGAGAATCAGGCAAGAAAGAAGCGGGTATGATAGAGAAGGGAGAGGACCTTCTGCAGCTTGTCGGATTTGATTAGAGATGCGCGTTTCGGGGCTATGATCTTTTTGCCCTTTTTTGTGATGGCCGAGTTGGGCCTGTTCAGCTGCGATGTTAGTTTTGTCGCGATTACGTAAATTGGGTGGGGGGGAGGAAGGGCACCGTTTCGTGGATTTTGTGGAGGGTTTGGACTTTGGGGGGCCTTGCGCCATTGCGGTGTGGTGGTGATGGTTGGGAGGTTGAAGTGGGGGCTTGGAGTTTGGGTTCAGAAATGGTTTCGGGAACTGCGAACTGAAGGGGAGGTTACCCGGAGGTTGATATTCCGGATCGGGGGGCTGTTACCCGGAGTTTTTGCTTGTTCTGGGGTACATACATGTATACAGGTAAGTTTCAAGGGTGGGCGTTTGTTTCCTCGTTGAGTTGTTTCTTAAGGAGATACAGGTAACTCTCGTCATAGGAATACGCCGGGACCGGTGGATTCTTGTAAATAAATAACCACGACGAGAGCAAGTCACGGACAAGGAAGTAGTATTCTTATAGCTAAGCGGATTACTCTCATGTCGGGTATTCCTACAAAGAGAGTCAGCTGTAACTCTGCGTAGGCAGAAAGGGAATTGCATATGGCTTTGAAAACCTGGTGTGCTAGAGGCACGTCCACACTATATATATCGAGATAGGATAAGCATAGTATGCAGCTTATATACCTCCAGAGACAATTTCGAGGCTGGCTGACTACAGCCCCTTCCATGCCAAATCCCCCAGAAAAATCTCCCACAGGATCAACCTGATCGGCTCGCGACACTTCTGCGCTCCATAGCCTCGCCACCTAAGTCTCCGAAAGCTTCTCTTTCAAGTCGTCTCCGTCATCAGCAACGACGTCGACTCTGCTATATCATTCTGCCGCCATACCTGTTGTTAATTAACGCATTACTGCTTTCTTACTCTTGCCTCCATACGGGTGCTAGAGGTTTTACTAGTGCAGGGGCAAAGGTATGTAGAATTGGTTTTTTTTATTTTTTTATTTTTAAATTTGCGTCCTTGTAATATTTCGTCCTCTTCACTCCTTCCTCCAACGTACACGCACGCAGTCATATTCGGATTCGCGGTATATCGCAAGCGAACGGGAGATTAGCTTTGTTTTGAGGAGACGCGGATTGATATGGGTTTCTTGGGCATGCTTTTCTGATTTAAGCAGCAGCATTATCCGTCGCGCTGAGGTGAGGAAAGAAGCGTCAATTCCTTTCTTTTCTTTTTATATTTATAATTCCCCGCCCCCCAATCTCCCTCCTTTAATTTATCTATCTTTTTTTTTTTTTTTTTTTTTTTTTTTT
>JABYPW010002809.1:0-10250 GCA_016880775.1 Phymatotrichopsis omnivora | reverse complement strand
CCATTTTTTTTTTTTTTTTTTTTTTTTTTTTTCACATTGCAAGTTTAGAGGTTACAGTATAACACCTCTAGATATCCCATTCTATTTTGACCTTGGCGCGTACCGGTCCTTGGTGAAGTTGTGCGGTGGGTTCGAACAGCTGCAATTTGATGGCGTCTTCGGTTGTCTTTGAGGACACGCTACATATGCCATATGGTTCGCTCCTGAGGGTATCTAGAATGACTCTAGTGTATTCCTGTCATGAACGTGTGTGTCGTTGTTCTGGCTTCAAATGTGTGTTTTAACAGTCGCCATTTCAACTGGCTCCAAAATTTTTCGCCAAGCCTTCCGTGCCAGCCACATTTTTACATCTGGATCTTTTTGCGCAAGCTCTCTAATGCGTTGATATCTCGATGTATCATACATATACCGAGATGCTATAGTATAATCAAGTCGTGCACGACGACGACAAATTTTATGTGAGCATCAGGGCTATGTCAAACCGTTCAAGGATAGCTGCTAGGGGAGTGGTGTGGCTGAGCTTCTCGCAACCTCGTCGTCGTCATCGCGCCTCGATTGCTCATTACTACATCTCCATTGCCCAAAGACCATACCCACAACTTCGCTAACCTACCCTCGACCTCTCTCCCCCTTCCACCTTTGCCCTCTTCACAGAGCCTACTCTGCCTCATAAACGCCCCACTTGCCCACCGAAAATCCATTTACAGATCTTGCCTCCGTCTATACGTTTCGACGTTGGAGCTTGCCAGTGATAAGATAAGCCCCCGTACCATGACCGGCAAAAGCTCTTGGAACTCCAGCTCTTCCCGTAGAGAGCTCGATTACACCCCCCCGGCCTCGCCTACCGCTTCGTATTACGATCTATCCGACGACGATGAAGCCGACTACAACACGATTACCCATACGAGTACCGGGCGGGGGGTAAAGTTGCTGTATTCCAAATCTAAGGTCTTTCCCTCCAAAACGAGGGTTTGGGACTGGTAATGGTGAAAGTTGACTTTCGGACAGGTATACGTTCACCCGACACCGTCGCAGAGTGACAATATTTCCGGTTTTATCGCACTTATACAACAAAAGCCGCCCCATGGAGTTGAAGGTGGAGGGAGCTTAGGAGAAAGTAGTACCAATAGCGATGGGATTGCGTTGGCTTCATTACTTCTTACCTGGCTCCCGGAATCCGCTCTCGGCGACGCTTACGATACGTATGTCAAAGTGGACCTTATCGATGCTGATTCTCCTCCGCGACAATCTTATTTGGTCCCTGCACCTCCAGCAACTGTTTATACCCCCGGTTCCGCTTCGATCGGGAACTATGCTTTTGCGGTTCCTGTGTCGCAAATTTACTCCCTACTAATTAGGCCCCCGCATATAGGGTGGTGGTGGGGAAGTTTGGTTGTTAACACTCGCGCCGGGGATTCGTTCCCTGCTTTGTTCTTTCACGACTCCGAGTGTGCGAGTACCATCGCGCAATCTAAGAGAAGGGCGAAACAGAATTTTGACCCGTTTGGAGAAGATGGTGGGTTATTTTGGGGTGGCGATGAAGTGCTTCGGTGGCTGAGACGGTATGTCCGAGTCGAGAAATCGCACGTGGAACCCAGCCTTTACCTCGTAGATCCCAGCAAAGAGGATTTGATGTCATTTATTTCGAAACCCGTGACTGTTGGCCAAACCGGAGAGGTCGCTGGAACACCGAGTATGGACCCATTTACCAAAGTTATCAAGGAGTTCCGATGGAATTTCCTGGAAAAGTTGACAAGGGTTACGAGGTTTACGAAGAGAACTGCGGAGGATATTTTGGATTCTCCGAGAGTGCCGCCGCAGGTCAGAAGGCTGTTGAAGAATCCTGATGTCGTAAACCTGCAGGATGAGTTTGACTCTGCGAGGTTGTATCTGGCAAGGTGGGCAATGGGAATCGCGGAGCAGAGTGAAAGGGAACAGAAGAAATTTGTTTGGACTACTAAGGATGCATTGGAAATGGAGGATTCCGCGGTAGGAGAATTCGAAATACTTGATATTGAGGCGGGGAACCTGAAGCTTGATTCCGAGTGGACGAAACCAGTGACGTTGGAGGAATGGAATAAGTGGTTTGATAGAAGCGGGAAATTGGTAGTTACTGTGAACGAGGTGAAGGAAAGAATATTTCATGGCGGTATCGAAGAAGGTGCCGCTCGAAAGGAAATTTGGTTGTGGCTCCTCGGAGTCTACCCCTGGGATTCATCAAGAGATGAGCGTACCGCGCTTATGAACTCGAAACGAGATGAATACATCCGTTTGAAAGGCAGTTGGTGGGATGATGTTGACCGCCGCTCGGGCGACGAGTATTGGCGGGACCAGAAAAATCGCATTGGTACATAATCCCCTCCCCCTGTTTATAAATTCGCACCTACTAATATCCAGCCCGCTCCGTTTCGCAAACAGAAAAGGACGTCCACCGCACGGACCGCAATGTGCTCATTTTCACGGGCGAGGATATCCCGCACCCGGACCCAGACTCACCGTTTGCAGAAGTCGGAACGAACGTCCATTTAGAGCAGATGAAGGATATGTTACTTACATATAACGAATATAATAAGGATCTAGGATATGTTCAGGGGATGAGTGATCTTTTGGCACCAATATATGCGGTTATGCAGGATGATGCGGCGGCATTTTGGGCTTTTGTTGGGTTTATGGAGAGAATGGTTTGTCCCAATCTTATCTTTAGTTTTTCCTCTTCCTTCCGGCCTTATTCTCTTTCTCAAACGCAATAAACGGATGGTAACTCAAAAAGCAGGAACGGAACTTCCTCCGCGACCAATCTGGCATGCGGGCCCAACTTGTAACACTCGACCACCTTGTACAACTAATGGATCCCAAGCTCTACGCCCACCTCGAATCCGCAGACTCGACAAACTTCTTTTTCTTCTTTCGTATGCTACTTGTATGGTTCAAACGGGAGTTTCGGTGGGATGATGTATTAAGACTATGGGAAATTCTTTGGACAAACTGGCACAGCGGGCAGTATGTCATTTTTGTTGCCCTAGCGGTGTTGGAGAAACACAGAGATGTTATCATGGAGCGTAAGTCTTCCCTTTATTCCTTCCTCCGCGAGTTAGAATTTGGATGTGAACTAATTGGAAGATAGACTTGAAACATTTCGATGAAATCTTGAAATACATCAATGAACTCTCCCTAACTATCGATCTCCAGTCAACCCTCGTTCGCGCAGAAGCCTTATTCTGCAAATTCCAGCGTACAGTTGAGACTGTTGACCGTAGGCACAAATTCCCACAGCCTGGCTCTCTTAGACCGAGGAGGGTTCTGGGAGGTGCGCCTGGTAGTCCCAGTGGAAGTCGTGGGAGTGCAATCGCTGGCAATAGTACTGGTGCTGCAGTTGCGAGGGGCATGGGGATGGGGCCGGAAGATAGACTACCGGCTATTAGTGATGAGTTGAGAAAGCTGTTAAGCAAGGATATTATCAGAGCTGCTGGATAGAACCGACAGTGCAATACTGGCGTCAATGGGGAATGACTGTAATTTCATGTATTTTAGTGGAGCTTTATAGGTCACATATGAGGAAGAGGTATTGGAGGACAGGGTGGGGATTTAATGTTTTTATTTTATTTTTATTTGTGCAGGGATTACGGAGTTCGAGGGATGCTATTTGAATGTTACAGGCTGAAGAGATGTGTTAAGAAGTAATTGAGATATTAAATTGACATTCAGAGTGGTGGCGGAGGCGCTTTTCCGAACTTATTGCAACTATGAGCTATGGACGTTATTGATTGAGAATGTGGATCTAGTTGATATGGGACTCACGTGGATATGTTTGCGCCGGAATGATAATTATTTATAAGCTCTTAAGTTACAAATCTATATGCTATATCTAGAGGCTGAAATGAATTATTTAGAAATAAATGGATAATATTACTAGCAGAGGTATTTGTTGAATCGCATCTATTAAAGGCTCATATCAAAATGTTGGCTAAGCCTCACGCTTCTATATATAATACTCAGTAGACACCATTACACATTGGGCTACCAAGTAGCGTTCTTCAGATCACCTGACCTGACTCATAAAATCTGAAAACACGGTTATATCAATTAATATTCAGCCAAAGGAGGCTGAAGTACAGACGGAAATACAGAGAGTCTTGCTTTCAGTAGCATGAGGAAAACATACCTAAATGATGTTCTACGACTTCCAAAGCAAAAAACATTCTTACATTGGGAACTAACAAGTATGGTCCTCCCTAAGCAGTAATTACGGATGTCTGTGATAGAAATTGACAAAGCATTCTGGAATAAGGCTCCCTTTTGTAATCCTGCGGGATCACTGCTTATCAGTAGCCTCAGGACTTTTGATAACTATCCCCACCTCATACACCCTACTTTCTATTATCGCGGCCAGCGCCATGAACAATAAAACGTCATTGCATTCTACGCTGCCCCTCTAGAAAAACCTCAAGTTCTTCCCTCCCTTCTAGAAACCCCACCCCTATCTCGAATTTCCCATCTTGCCGATTTCCGCCTCCTTCTCGGCTGTGCACCTCCGCTAATCCCAGGCCAAGAGCACAGAGGTGATGGTAAGCAAGAAATTTCTAGTTGATAAACATCCTCGTGAATTAAAGCAAAACAAAACGAAAATGAACGGCAAACTCGCAGCAACCATAGACAAACCACCTCACCAATACAAAGTAGCAAAGATAGCATAGTGGAGTAAAGAGGGAGAAAAAAAAAAACGATGAGGCAATTAAGCAAATCGATTCCTCCTGTATCCTAAAGACGTTTCATATATACCTAGGTAAGTCCAATTATATAACACTTCATATAGCAAAAATAGCTCTAACCAACTCTAGTGGGGGACGTGTCTGTCCCATCGCAAGTAATCTTCAAGGTATGCTTCAGTCCAGCGTTTCGTAAGTCGAATCTGCTGCGTTCGAGAAAAGTTATGTTACCAATTCAGCGCTTCGCCGCTCCTTGCCGGTAATAAATGTGGCAGAGAGTATCAAGCAAATCTGTTAACAAAACTTCAGCATCGTGTTATAGCGTATCTCAGTATATCATATCTTTTGTTACTCGTCGCTGCTCTACATTCTTTCGCTGTAATCATGCAGTATCACTCGCCAACTGCAGCCCCACAAGTATTATCCAGCATTCGCCACCCGCGGTAATAATATCCCTTTCCTTTCCCAATGCAAAACTACACCTCATCTTTGGCTCAATATATGCATTCCATATATCTTTCTTTCGGTACATTTAGTCTGTTTTTATGATACGTTGTTTCGCTATTGCGTTGCTGGCTTTGGGCCTGAAAAGAAACCGCATGAACAAAAAAAAGAAAGAAAAAAAAAAAGAAGAAGAAGAAGAAGAAGAAGAAGAAGAAGAAGAAGAAAAGCACGATGAACATCTGGATGAATAATTTAAACCTCAAAGTAACCAGTGCGTGGCGTGGGGAGGAAAAACAGAATTGCGGAAACCCGCATAAAATTCAAAGTTAACGGGTCGCAAGCGTGAAGCGTCCGGAAACAATGAAGTACATGAAGCACTTACACGTGATAAAAGTCAACGCAGATACCACAAGAGAAAACGATAAAGAAATTAAAGTAGAGGGATGCGAGTTTTGGAAGGGCTACAGTGATTGGAAAGACGAAAGGGAGCCCAAATGCACTTTAGCCGAGCGACGAATCAGAGATGAGGAAAAAAAGTTGGGCTCGAGTTTTTTAGCACGATAAAGGGCAAAGCCCGAGGTGTAACATAACGTAAAGTGCATTAATAAACTCCCATGGAGACCGGCTAACGGCAACTGCACGATATGATTGGCAGCAGCAGCTCCCCTTCATTCATTCGGAAAATATGCCTTCCTGTGCATCGATATTACCCTCCTTCTACATATATCATTCGATTACTTTATAAAAGACATGGGTTTTGAAAGTTCTACATCTATTAAAACTATAACCCGTCACTTCGCGATTGGCTAAGTGCAGCGAATTTTCCCTTTCCAATACGATCCAATACATCAACCGGAATCTCCGAGTGATCGCTCATGATTCCCCATTCTATCCCCGAAAAACGCAAGTATAGAACACGTACCACTTTGATTGCTACCTATGAATTTGAACGGAAACGGAATAATACAAAGAAATCCGCCTCACGCAAAAACAAAACACAAACGACAAAGAGGAAATTCATCAGCCAAAAATACCGCCTCAATCTACATATCCCAACAATACAAAAGGAAAACAAATAAGATTTCAAAACGCCCTATTTACAACGGCAGACTCTTTTAGTTCTTCGACTTCAACTTCTCACGCTCTCCGTAAGCCTTGGTAGCATAATCTCCATTGTAGACAATCAAGTCCTCAGCACGGTAATCGTGTCTTCCGCTGAGGTAGCTGTCGATGATCCTCTTGGTACCATCGGCGTACCTCTTCTGGGCGTCGAGGGAGGTACCAGACATGTGAGGGACCATAGCGTTTCCACCACCGAAGGGATTCTTGGCGTAGCGGAGCGGATGGTCGCGAGGAGCAGGCTGAGGGAACCAAACGTCGCCACCGTATCCACGGAGGTGACCAGACTTGAGGGCATCTGCAACGTCTTCCTTCACAACGATAGCGCCACGGGCAGTATTGACCAACCAAGATCCCTTCTTCATCTTGCTGATGAGGTTCTTGTTGAAGAGACCGAAGGTGGATTCGTGAAGAGGGCAGTTTATAGTAACCACATCGCATTGAGCAAGCATCTCCTCGAGAGACGCGACGCGGCGGCAGCCAATCTCAGCCTCAACTTCAGGCTTGAGTCCCTGGTAGTCGTAGTAGAGAAGCTCGCCACAGTCGAAGGGCTTGAGACGCCGCAAGACACGCTCACCAATTCTCCCCACACCGACAGTTCCGACGACTTTGCCCTCAAGGTCGTATTCGTCCTTAGCGACGGCGGCAACGTTCCAGTCACCTGCGGCCACCTGCTCGTGGGCAGGAACGAAGTTGCGGACCAAGGCAAGGATTGTCATGACGACGTCTAGAAAGGATGTTAGCGGGATGGATCTGGAAAAGAATGTAGAGGGATCTGTGCATACGCTCAGCGACGGAGACGACGTTGGATCCAGTGACCTCAGCAACGGTGATACCGCCATTAGTCTTGTTGGCAGCATTCAAGTCAACATGGTCAGACCCGATACCAGCGGTAACGGCAAGCTTAAGCTTCTTGGCCTTAGCCAAACGCTCGGCAGTGAGATATCCAGGGTGGAAGCTATGTTCTAAATTAGCTCGCGCATCAACTATGCAGTGAACCGGTAACCTACGGAGTGGTGATGATGATCTCGGCATCAACCAATTCACGATCAAAGGTGCAGTTCTCGCCTTCCTTATCGGAGGTGGTGACGAGGGTATGTCCCTGGTCCTCGAGCCATTTTCGGAGGCCAAGCTCGTTCTCAGTGGTTCCCAAAAGGGCCGGAACGTCACGGGCATGTTGGCCACCCTGAAAAGCAGTTTAGTGCTTGCTGCTATAACAATTCATTAAGGAGAGTACTCACGTCGTAGAGAACAGCAAGAACTTTAACCTGAGGGTTGAATGTCGATGTCAGCGTCCTAGTAGCAGCAAACGCAGGCTTCGATAATATTGATTTCCCGGGAGCAGTAGCAGAGAAGAGGGTAGAAGGGCGCATCAATTGCCGTCTTATGAGGCCGGCAGAAGTGCGCATAGGAGCAGAAAGTACCATTTTGAAGAATATGGAAATAAAGAAAAGGCTTCTTTTCTACGGTGAGTGTTTGCGTTGCGAGAGATAGTCTGGGAAGGAGGGGGGCACAGTCAATTTAAATGTTTGCTTCCCGGAGTCTGATCACCGGGTAAAGAAGAAGGGGAAAGCCTGGAGAGAAGATGGGAAAGCTGGTCACTTACCGATTACGACGATAATTTATGAAAGAGATATATTGGAAAGTGGACTCGATGTTCCGGATGAGGAATGCTGATGATGAAAAGAAGAGCCCACAACGGGGAAACGCAGGCTCTTTAAGTAGCAAAGGATAATTGACCTCCTCCTGAGCGCCTCCCCTCCAAGAGTAGAGCTAGCAATTGTGATACTATCATTTTGCACCCTAAACCGACAAAGAGTACGAAGAACCATCCGGGTCACAAAACACGCACCGAAAAGCTGACCCCGCAGCGAGTGCAACACACCTTCGGGCCACGATGCCATCCATGCCATCCCCATCCATCATCCACCCAGCGCCGGATCCTTCTCTGCAGCAAAGATGGAAGCTTCCCGGAATCCGCGCGCGGTGAGCGCCGGGGAAAGAACGGGACACACCAATCGGGTTTAGAGCGCCAAAATTCATCGCTCGACCCTTGCGCGAAATGTGTGGATCAACCCCGCAAATTTGGCGCCCTATGCCTTATCGATAAAACAGGCCAAGGTCTACCTCAAAACGAGCAATTCGGGCGAGTTTGGTTGCACTAAAATATCAAAAAAAATCATTGTTTTTCATATAATGCATTTTTCGAACAGCACAACATGTTAGGTTGACCGAAACTCCGGTCTCAAATCATAAGTGCACCAAGCCAAGGTTTTCGTAAGTACTGGTACTCTTCGAGTCAAAATGGTCAACTGAAAATCAATCACTACGTCACGCAAAGAACGCTTTCGCAAAATTGACAGTGACTTCTGTTCTTCATAGATCTTGTCGCGTGTAGTTAGATT
Source organism: Phymatotrichopsis omnivora (assembly GCA_016880775.1). Taxonomy (NCBI): domain Eukaryota; kingdom Fungi; phylum Ascomycota; class Pezizomycetes; order Pezizales; family Rhizinaceae; genus Phymatotrichopsis; species Phymatotrichopsis omnivora. The sequence continues at coordinate 1,576 of JABYPW010002809.1, read as the reverse complement.
CCTCACCTACTCCATCGAAAACAACAATAATCCATTATAGGCTCTACTACGAATGTAATCCGAGAGATTTCCTGTTTGATTATTACCTACCTGAGCCACGAAAACCACCCGTTGCCCTTTATAGGCAACTCAAATTACGATCACCTCGCCTCAGCAACTGCAAGTGGGAATATGTTGACGTCGCGCAACAACTCTTCGTTCTTCATCACATCTCTCATCGGTATTTCGGTATTACCGAGTCACAATTGGAAGCAAACCTCGCCAAGTGCGGATTCTCTTCCGCACGCTTAGCAATACATATATGGACACCTTTTGATCTCATCCAATCATTTTTTGGAGAGTGTAACGTCTTGGAAAGTAGCTCTTATTCCTGATTGAGTTAGTCAGGTAACGTTCCCAAGTTGCTTGATACGGAAGGTTGGATACTGAGCCACATGTATATACAGGGGTGTCCCAACCTTTCTCTCTTACAGTTACAGTTACTATGACTTCGAATGATCGGTCGCACTTTCGCAACGTACACTTCTACGACGCTATTAAGCCTGACGATGCTGCCCTTGGCGGACTCATACAAAATGGGTCGGTTACGGAAGCAAATTTCCTCCAGATGTTAGGGATTGTTCTTGTTACGGAGGCACCTTTACGTGTTCAACATAGAACTTCCGGCGAGATTGTATCGAGCGCTCACGAGCGTTTGGAGGTTGGAGTATATGATATTTATTGCGATAGTAGGTACTTATATTATTGTATTGAGGATCGTCCGTTAGCTAACTTGACGATAGGTGTTATTCAAGTATCCGATGAGCCATGGATCCATCGAATTGTCTCGCACAATGTGTCGGGTCGCGACAATGCGTTCCGTGATGGGATACGTACTCGGGATGGAAGATGTGTTATCAGTGGAGTTGTAAATAGACGGGCTCCAAGGTGGACATATTTCGAAGCGGCGCATATATATCCGCTCGAGAAAGAAGATTACTGGATTCACGAGAATTACGGGCGGTGGATTACGGACATGGACGATGCAGTTGGGGACTCGAAGATCAACTCGATTCAGAATGGGTTTCTGCTCAAATCTGATGTGCACCATGCTTTTGATCAGTATTTGGTATCGGTGAATCCGGATGTGAGTTATTATTTACTTTTTGCAGGTGTAGTGTGACTGATTATATGGTACAGGATAACTATAAGGTTGTAGTATTTGAAGTCGACTTGCTCGGTATTGACGCTCGAAGCCTCGATCCAGTCTGTCGAAATGTGGAGGACCCTCATCGTGTGTCAGATGAGCTTTTGAGATGGCATTTTAGACAATCGGTCCTTGCAAACATGAGAGGAGTCGGAGAACCAGTGTTCGAGCATGACTTTGTGGATAAAGATATGATAAAGGAGATCAGTGAAGGGCCGTATGCGAAAGAGAGGTTCGAGTTGGAGTTGGCAGCTAGATTGCATGGAGTTTGTTAAGTTCTAGTATTACTATTAATTGTGGGGGACCCCTTGAGCGAAGCGAAAGAGGGGGGCGGAGCCCAATGTGTTTGGAGTTAGTGTTCCGATGGTTTAGGTCCCAGTGGAATTAGAA
>JABYPW010002808.1:0-10251 GCA_016880775.1 Phymatotrichopsis omnivora | reverse complement strand
TTTTTTTTTTTTTTTTTTTTTTTTTTTTTTTTGCCTTTTAGGATATATTTAAATAATATTTTTGATCTGTTTTCTCGTGAGTCCCTCTAGAGTACTAAAATAAATCGCCGGGCTATTAGCTCGCCCAGCTCGGGCCGGTTCTTGGGCTAACCCACCCAGCCCAGGCCTTCCGAGCGGGCTAGGCGGGCTATTGAGACTCCAAGATTAAATAAATATCAACCACTTTTCCACAATTATCCTGCAAGAGACTGAATAAACCAACATTGAGTGGTTAAGGGGGGCTAGTCGTATGGGATGGAAGATATGAGGGTAAATATATATTATGCTCTATATAGAATTATATAAGCTCAAGAAAGAAAAAGAAAAAGAAAAAACACATTAGAACCGTATCCATCCATTCAAAATCAAAAGTCGGGGAATATTGCCAAATTGCCAATTGCAGATGCAGTTTCTATAACTATCACCATATCATGTTTTCCATCCTGAGTAACATGTGGATTTCGCCTCCCTTTTTCTGCATATAATCCTCGTATTTACAGCAGCACCCATGAGAAAACTCTTTTTAGCTACATTCCATATCTGATGTGGCTTGAAGTTGTGTCGACGGTTAACACGTCGTAGCTTGGTAAAGTAGTGCTTAACGACTTGCAAGTCGGTTGCATAAGCTCTTTGTCAATCCAGCCATTCGCTATATTTAGTAGCAAGGGAAAAATTATCATCCAGTTCTTCCCAATAGCTACATTCGGGTTGCCCCCCCCTCCCCTTTTCTTTTTTTTTTTAAAGAAGAGGATTTGATCTTCCCTCGGATCACTGATGTACGGACGGGGCGTCGCACAAACTTAATTGCATATGACATAGTCGCGTAACACAGGAGCGAATTCGCTAAGTGCCGTCAGGGTAACCCTTCATACAGTTTTTTTTTTTTTTTTTAAAGAGATATAACCATTCCTTATACTAAATCTAACCTTAGCAGAAAATTCGAATCAACTAACTCTTTACACCACTGCAAAACAGAGTGTTCCTTGGCAGCGGTGAGGGGTTTATGATGGCTATGTGAAGTTTGAAGGGACTGAAGTTCATCCTTAAAGCGGTTTTGGAGGATAGCGGGGGGTACATATATTAAATGCTTCGGCGGCGGTACGAAATGAGATTTCCCAACCATCCCGTAAGGTCCGAAATGCCTCCTGTATCCGATTTTCACGATCACTTTGTTGACGTAGCCTAACTATACCCATACCGATGGTTACCGTAAGTAGTTTGTTTAGGGAACTTGTAAACTACGGAGAAAATTAAATGGTAGGTAATTAGGCAGCGAGTGCCAAGGCCTGTTTTCACGTGACGGCCCATATCACCGTCATATGGTGGGGGACACTTTTAATCAGGGTAGTGTACCACCAATTTTGACCATCAACTTCCAGCTTTTTCAGCAACCGACAACAACATCGAATAAAATTTTCTACAACCTAGAACGCTTCTTCCGCGTCTCCTCTTTCAATTTACATTTTCAAAATTCAAAAATTCCTTTTTCTCGTTGAGTTGAAAGGGAAAATGTCCAGCTACTTTTTTTGTGGGGCGGAATGAACTTTTTTGCCAATCCATCACACAAATTTATTCCCTTGGCGCCGGAGAAAAGTGAGTGACACGGATAATTATAAGAGGTTACATAAGCAAAATGAATGTCCGGTGTACCCTAGTTTAAGGTATCCCCCACCATATAGTCGAGCACGTTACTCGCTTTGGACCCCTGCCTAATAGGTTGGTCGCAACCTAAACGCCGCCAACAAATCGCGAAGTCACGCCTGCCGTAGTCGCACAATTTGCCCGTTACTGAGTCGCGAAAGCAACCACGAGAACAACCACGAAAACTCTTTCCGCGAGAATAACACAACACAACCTCTTCTCCTTTATCAACATCGCAGCGTCAATTCCACGTTGTCACTGCAGAGAGTTGACCGCAATTTACGATCGCGTTCGTTGAAAATACGCTTTTGAAGCCCCATTCTCGCATCCGTATCCACGCGTCCCTAACTCCTTCCTCTATCCGTACCGCGTCGCTAACCGCGTGGATCCGAACGAAAAGGAATCAGTCATGAGTGATTACGAGCATCAGCGGTAATTGCTCTCAATCTCCTCTTCATCTCGTCCACTCCACTCCTAAGAAAACACCACTAACGACAATGCGACTTCAGTGACCTCAACATCCAAGCCAACAAGGCTCTCCTCGCATCTCTCGGGCTCGAAAAACCCGCCGCACCGCTGCAAATCTCCAGGACCAAGAAGTCCACCAATGCGACCGCCACCGGTAATACCACGCGCAAGCGCAAATCTGCTTTTGCCAACGAGTCCAACCGTCGTAAATCCCAGCGTGCGACGAGGCCGGTCAAGCGTTACAAAGATGAGGACTTTACCTCCGATGCATCCGAAACGGAAAGCGATCTCTATCTTTCCAATGCCAGCGACGATTCTTATGGTCGTGGAAAGCGCAATAAGAAACGTGTGAAGAGATCAGACAGCGATGGAGAATCAACTAGCGGGGACACCGACGGACTACGCAGACGCACCGTGAATGGACGTAATGTCCAACACATCTCCTCCAGTCTCAAAAGAGCACGAAACCCCAACGTATTTGGTCATATCCCTGGCGTTCCCGTTGGAACTTGGTGGAGCACTAGACTCGCCTGTAGCGCTGCAGGAGTTCATGCGGTGTGCATTCATCTCTTTTATCTTTCTTTCTATCCGGGGTATTTCAGCTGATTGTCATAGCCTACCGTCGGAGGTATTGCAGGTACTGAAAAGACTGGGTGCTTCTCAGTCGCGCTCTCTGGGGGTTACGAAGATGACGTCGACGAGGGCTTCCGCTTCACGTACACTGGGTCTGGAGGTCGCGACCTCAAGGGAACTAAGTCTAACCCCAAGAACCTCAGGACTGCCCCTCAAAGTTCTGATCAGCAGCTCACACGTGGGAATATGGCGTTGAAGGTATCGTGCGATACCGGAAAACCGATCCGCGTCATTCGTGGATATAAGGGCACATTGGGCCCGAAGACTGGGTATCGATATGATGGTCTATATCAGGTGATGAAGGTTTGGGAAGAAAGTGGTTTGATGGGATATAAGGTATGGAAATACGCATTCAAACGCTTGGACGGTCAACCTCCATTGGACTATAAAGGTATACTCCTAGCCTCAGACACATAACGTAACCTTCCGCTAATAACGTCTAGCCGGTGGACCCGATGAAGACGACGAACTCAACTCGGATACCGATGACTCCGAAGATGAGAATGTCGAAGATGCTGAAGATAAGGATACCAAGGACGAGGATACCAAGGACGAGGATACCAAGGACAAGGACACCAAGAACGAAGAAGACATCAAGGACAAAGGGGACATCAAGGACGGAAAGCACCACAACCTTTCCAACAGCGAATCTGAAGACAAGGTCGAATCGATTAACGAAGATACCATTGGCCAAGATGAGGCCGCGGCGCAACTCGCTAGGGAGGTAGAGGCGCAGACAGAATCCAAGGCAAAGATTGACCCAGATGAGACTGAGGAAGAGAAACCGAAGCCTAAAGCCAGAGGTAGAAATCCTAGGGCTAAGAAATCTAACAAGCGCAAGTAATCTCGTTTGTCTAGGTGGGCGAAGGATTCTTGAATTATTTTGCCAGAGAGATACCAGCAGTGGGAGACGGGTTGACGATGGTGTTACGTTTTGATGATTTTGTTTGAATTGGTACATAATTGTTTTGCGTGACCTCATTTCCTTTTCTTTTTGTAGCCGAAATCGTGTCCACAACGCCGCCATTGTTTGTTTTGGAGCATGTTTTTGTCATGCATTGTTTTTGTTCGACGCTGGGTTTGGATGTCGTTTGTCTGCTTTTTTTCTCTTTGACTTTCTCGAAGGATGCTTCGCCTTTCTCCATGAAGGAAACTCTAAACTTTGCGAATGAGGTTCAGAAAAATTACATCATCTCTCCACTGTTTCACACTCTGCATGCTCTTTTGTTTTTATTTTACGCTTTTCATCTCCAATTTTCGCCGGTAAAAACGTTTTGTTACATCCCCACTCTGCATACCGTAGAGCATGGCTGTCCGGTTGCTGGTGATTTCCGTACCGTGATGAATTGAAGTACACCTACCCTCTGTTCTACCGCCCTGATGCGGACCATATCTGCTGGGATGTAGGAGGAATAGCTGGTCCAGAGGAATTAAGATTGCTCTGAGATGTAGGTTGTAGGGAGGGGGGGGATGCATGGGGTGTAGACGAGATTCCAGCATGGATTACGATGTTCTCAGGAAGCGTGGAGCATAAGACGCATGACGAAAATGCCATGCCCTATTTTAGCAAACAGGCGCCGGTTAAGGCGTAGCATGATATCGAACGGCCGTTGGACGACTGATATCCATTCCGAGATTACGTGAATTTGAGACCCGGCAAGTATTCGGGTCAGTGCGTATGCCGCTACCCGCCGAAACTTTAGAACCAGCGTACCATCGGTATAAGTCAAGCGCCTCGGAAAAATAGATTTTTATCAAATTCCAAACTCATCATCTCAGCATATTACACGAACTATGACAACCTCTTACATATCGCTCGGGAAAGATCTTTCTCGTGCATAACGCCACTCATACATGTACATGTACGTACAAAAAGACTGGAAATCTAGCTTAAGATAAACGTTTTACTAACGTACTTACGGCAGTTGGATCAGGTCAGAATCGCACACAATTTATGATGGCAACCGTTGCTATCACCAAGCTTTACATGGGGTGCCTAGCGGAGGTTGAGATAAGGTTTAGGCTGCTGTAGGCTAAATGCATGGGACGATCAGATGGAGCTAAACTTCATTAGGCACATTTAATAAATGTGATTGACGAATCACAATAAGGGCTAGAGAAGTACCACACGTGCAGGGGCTGTTGTTTGCAGATGCACTGCGCAATGGTGATGCTGACGTGAGAGGAAGACGGCTATGCGAGAAATGTCTTATGCGTATCGTCCATTTGAGTCCAGGTTACTCACGACTCTTCCGATTTTTTTTTTTTTTTTTTTTTTTTTGCATGACAATTTATCAAACCTCCCTTCAACTACTCCTTTCACCACCTTCTAGCGCGAATTACCTCCCCTCTTTTATCTCAAAATTTCCCCGCATCGCCTACCTCGGCGCCAATCTCCAACCCCTCCATCCGCCAAACCAACGTTAACACTCTCCCCTCTCTTGCAACTTCAATCGCAACGCCTCCGCTCTCCTAACCGGCGGCGAACCTTGGTTTCGTCGGTCCTTCTGTCCGTTCCCCCTCCTGCAATATTTCTCCATATTCTACCCTCGTAATCACTCTTCTTGCACCTCCTCTCGCCACAACCCGATGTTTCTGCTCGACTTTTCGAATAATTTTATCGGCGCGGAGCAGGTGAAAAACCCCATGTCCTGCAAATTTACTGGTTTTTTTCTAATACGGACCCTACCGATGGACTTTTGCGGTGGAGCTTACTGTTATGCGTTAGCGATTGCGGGGAACGGGCGAGTCTGGGTTTGAAGGACGGCTGCAAGGTGAGATTGAGGAACGATGGTTACGGGTTGTGACCCCGGAGTATGGTTATAAAATGAAAATGAATAGGGAAAGGAGGGGAGGGATTTACCATATGGACGGCGGGATGGTGATGTATAAGTATATATATATATATATATATATATAATGGAGGGGAGGGTGGTGCGGGCGGTGGTCTACGTTTATTAGAGAATAAAGCTAGTATTAGGTACGAAAAGGCGGGACGGATATCGCAGTTGGTGCAATTTTACCCCAAAAAAGGGGACAGGTGGTAAGTATGTTTTTGCGTTCTATGACGAACGTTTGTAGATGGCGAGAAGGCGGAAGCCGAAAACATCAACGGCAATGCGTATGCATGGACACAGAACAGAGTAGAAATCCAAAGGTAATGGACAGTCTACGGATTGTGATTACATATTCGCCCTCGTTTCCATACATTGCGTTGGTTGATATTCGGTTATTCAACACCATTGATGGGATTTTGACATCTTTGAGAGAATCGAGTGATAATTGGTGATTACAAAGTACATTTTTGTTCTTACTTTACATACAAAGTATCCTTACACATTGCAGACGTCGTAAGTCACAGTAACTCTAAACCTCATTAAAATAATTATGCTGAACTCCTACTTACTAAGCTTCTTAAAGAAACTCGTATGGAGATTTGGCTCCGGGGGATCAGCGGGTAGTTTTCCAGAGCATGGTTAATTCGCGCAAGCACACGCAAAGCACGTGGAGCCTCAAGAATATACTAAGGAGAAGATAAAGGAATTTGCATCATGCTAATTCTGTAAATCCGTAACATTTCCTATAGCTACGAAGCATGTCTTACTTCCTCACCTCAACATTTACCAGCGCAACATCCCCCACACCCCTTCTTTCCCCACTAGGCTCCAACTCCTCCATCCTCTCAGCCAAATCCAAATTCCTTCCCCTCCCGTCAATCCTCAAACCATGCATCCCTCCCACCAAATCGACGACTCCTCCACCTCTGTACCTCTCACTCCGCTGGTCCCTCCCTACGTGCGCCATTTCCGAACTGCTGGCATTCTCCATCATCCTTCTCTCTGCGGCCCTCTTTTTCTGATATCGTCGTATAATCTTCTCAGACCTGACTAGATTATATAACCCCATTTTCCGGAGAATGCGTATGTTTTTTTGTACGCGGATTCTCTCGGAGGATTTGAGGAGCTCTTCGCGGCTCTCTACAGGCCGGCGTGCTGGTGTTTGAGACTGCGGCTGCGGCGAGTAGTGGGAACTGGAAGTGAGATCATGGGGTACGCGCGCAGTGGACTGGGAGCGAATTAGAAAGAGTAGTTAACGTGTGAGTGATATGAGGATGTGTGATGGGAAATAACCATGGTCGGTATACATAGGGCTGAAGAGACGTTGATGCGAATGGTAGTCATCTAAGTTGATTAGCAACGATGCAGAAAGAGAAGACAATGAGATATTACATTATTGAGCATTATTTTGAGAAATATTCGCGGCAGGTGATAAAAAAGAAATTATGTTATGGGGACTTCTGGGAGGTACGCATTAACGGATGAGTGAGGAAGAGGTGCTGGGAAAAGTGGGATGGGCAGCTTTTATACCAGTCCTGAGGGAAATCCACTCCCATTGACAATTAAAAAAAATGGATATTTTCGAATGAGTATTCAAACTCAATAGCAGTGATTTTTGGTTCCGATCGATCTTTTCGAATCCAATAGCGATTGCGAGCGCGAACATTGACTGTGTTGAGCTCAATAGCGCTGACATAGCGCTGACACTTGGGGTGAAAACGAAAGGAAATAAAAAAAAGAAAAAAAGGAAAAAAGGAAAAAAAGGAAAATAGATGACAAAGCTAATAAGCATGTAACGTATATAGATAAAAAAATATCCGAGATTGAATCGACTAAATTAGTGAATAATAAGGCAGAGACTTCCACGGTTTTACCAGTTTTTGTGCATAAGGTAAGTCGAGTGACGAATAATGTTTTTTTTTTTAAAAAAAAAAAAAATTATGAAACATTGACTTGGTCAATTGAGAGCTCCGACAGCATAAGTTGCATCTTTACAAGCTCAATTTTAATTGGGATTAACGGAGAAAAGGAAACAAGCACATTCTCGCTATTACTCCAAGCTAGTCCACAGCCGCTTGAATCTCTCGGAGAAAGAACAGAAAGAAATTTGTGATATATTTAGATGCCATTAATCTGCGTTGAGAAGTATTCGGAAACGTTCAACTGGTTTGGCAATTCGAGTCCAGGTGCAAAAAGCAGACTCTGGCGAGTGATATATTGTGATTGTTGAAGTGATATTAGATACGCCATTTTCTAGTCTGGATATTAGAGTGCTGTATCTACGTAAAAAAGTGTTTAGAATATATTATATCTAACGCGTAAATGGTTTCTCTTCTTCTCTGACACCCTTTAGTACTAACTGTCCTCCATAATAACATCCTCACTATACCTTCTCACCACCCCAGTCTCCAACTGCTCAATCCCCCCAAACAAACCAATCACATCCTTCTCCACCCCCGTAACTCCCCTTCCTCCTCTCCTCCACAGCACCCACTTCAAGGTCCATCACCGCCCCTACCAATTTCTTCGGTTTTTAACTCTTCCGCTCCTATCATCCGTCTTCTCACGGTTCTCTAACTCGTACCTTGCCCATTTCCAATAGCCGACAACGCCATTCTCCATACCATGCCCCCACACACTCCACCAAAACTCTGCCACTCTTTCTGGATGACCACATTATCTCTAGAAAGATGAGAAAGCTACAAGCTTCTCAAGACCCTCCTGTTTTTTAGGACATACCTTCTCCCTTTGGCTTTGGTGCGATCTTCGCAAATTGCCTCTCAGCGGCGGTTTGTAGTGGTTTTTAAAAAAAACTACATGGTGAGGGCTGTTGGTGAGGTTACAGTAGGTCATGGTTAAAATCAGTGTTATATATAAATAAGTATGGGTAGGAGGAGGGTGTTACCAGATGTATGGCTGTATGGCAATGTGCTATAGAAGGATTGGCTGTTTTAGCAGTAGTACAGGCAGTGATTGAAGATATTGGTTAGAAATAAGACCTTGTTTCTAAAGACCTCCTCTATTTATTACTTTTCTAATTATCTTTACAATACCTAGTTTGTCAGCCATAAATCAGATTTGACTAGAAACTTCATACATATAACCTCATATAAGTTATTTCTACTTTCCACCTAGAGCTTGATTCATATTCTAGATATGGAGTATATCCTCTAAAAAAAAGTATAGCTTGCTACACTAATAAAATGGTAAAGAACTTGATATTATAGAAATAGTATTTTAAATATTAGGAGACCAATTTCTAATAGTATATTCTCCCTCTTAATTTCTTTTACTATAAATTACCCTAAATTTAAAGCTTATTAGTATACATATATATCTCTATAATCTTCTACTTAGATCAAGCTTTATAACTACTACTAGTATACATCACTATATAGGTTTTTTAACATCATAGAATGTAACAACTATTATTATATTATGGATTTTTAAGTGTTGTATATTGGAGTTAAGATAGAGTTTTAATCCTTTTAGGCCTATAACTCACTTGATTCCTTTTGAGTATTTTATGGAATATAGGGGATATGTACTTGTTGATTGAAGTATGATAAAGAAAGAGGTTTAGAATCTCTCTTACTTAATAGCTGTATGAAGGTTACCATGATGGCGCTTAGTGAGTATCACTCCTATGTATGTGACTATAGCTTTGCTCTTAATTTAGTGTACCTAACCTATCCATATTATAGTGACCAAGGGGGTACAAATGTCTCTCTTTCTCTTACTTAATAAAAAAAATAATTCTTCTACATGATAACCTTCAACTAAAATTTTAAATAGACTAATATCCTAATAATACTACTAGTAGTCTCTATTAACTTTAAAAACTCTATAAGCTACAATTGTTAATACTATTATACAGTTGTTTAGACTTCAATTTTAACTACTACATACTCTATAATACTCCTATAAAACCTAAGCATATTATCAAAACTATACCTCCTTCACTTTATCTTTCTAATCATATATCATATGTCTAATAACCTTACAATTAAGGTCACTATTTTCCTAAGCATAACTATTATATCTAGAAGGTAAAGATAAGATAGTTCTTTATCTTTATAAGCTCACACTTTGAATTCTCTAGTACCTTTGATACTTACAGAACTAGGACATGTACATAAACTTAATTGCAAAAGGAAAGGTTCTATAGCTCCTATTTAGGTTAAGTCAGAAGTAGAGGTCTATCTCCTTACTAGGTACAAATGTAATAACCTGAGCATACACAAGGCTATATAGGTAGACACAGCAATAGGCTGAGGAGTCTGTAGACTATCTTAAGCTGCCCTTAAGTTAAACTACTGATTACCTTTCTTATGATGACTAGGGTGTATTGACTTATACTTATCAGAGTCATGGGCAGTGACCAGCCTTTGTTAGAGCTTAAAAGTGCCTAAGCAGAACCATTAGGAACTAGCTTTAAGAGTTCCCACCACCATCATACTCACTAGCCTTTTACTACTCCTACTACTACTTGGATATTAAAGTTATGGTAATGGGACAGAGTCACTAGTAATATATTTACTAGGCCTTCTCTTCCTCACCCTATATCTTTAAAAGCTTAATATTATTATAATATATAGAGATCACCTAGTTATGATAGTCTAGTTATATGGGG
>JABYPW010002807.1:0-10254 GCA_016880775.1 Phymatotrichopsis omnivora | reverse complement strand
TTTTTTTTTTTTTTTTTTTTTTTTTTTTTTTTTTAAAGGTCACCCCGCGGCATCTCGAAACACTTATGAATAACGTCAGCGGCAGTTCGTAGCAGTTACTATATTGTACTCTACAGTATACTCTCGTTATAAGGAAATGGTCGGGACCGGGAGAATGGAGTGCGAAGTGCGCGAAGGTTGAGTGAGAGGCTGTGTTGGGCTGCTCGTTGGGCAATCGGTGGGTTTACGAAGTTTGACCATAAGTATGAGAGTACCAGGATGTTTTTTTTTGGAGATTGGTATGTGGGAACGTATCTCCGTGGGCATTTCGAGTCTAGTAGCCTTGGTCAACGCATGTATTAAGTCTTTGTTCGGAGGGAGGAATGCCGCTGGGGGTTTTTTTTTTTATCTATCTATCTATCTGTTTGTTTAGTTTTCTGGTAATTATCTTATGCCCCAATATTCGGAGAGCATGAATTACGAAATCAGGACAATTAGGTACGACCAATACAGAATGCACCATATCGTCCAATTTGAATCAACGAAAGCTTTTACTTCAATACTTCCCACTCTCAAGCCAACTTCTACCTCCCAGCCGTTGGTCTTACCCATTACTTCGGCTTCCCCGCCCTCAGATCTATTACAAATAATACCTCCTACTATGCCATCTTTGTCTCTGTCTCTGTCTCTGTCTCCGTCTCCGTCTGCGTCACCCTCGCCGCCTTCACCACCTTCGTCTCCCCTTTAACCCACATCCAGCTCCCCTCTGTCCTCTGCTAACCACAACAACAGTATAACCCACTGTGAACGCTTCTCTGTCGCACTACTGCCACGTCGTCAACTGGGCTGGCGCCACCGCCGCCCACGCCTCCGGGAACGCGGGCGGCGTGGAGAAAACGAGCACAAAAAAAAAGTAGAGTATCCGAAACTATTATATACCTCCTAGCAGCAGGCCAGTAAAATGTGTCACTCAGCACGGTACCAGTACGTGCCCGTGAGAACCTACGCGAGTATCAGTGCTGCGGACCCGAAAATGTGCAGGGTTATGGAGAATTGTGTGTTGCCGAGGACGGGGTGCGCCGGGGCGTGCGGTAGATGTGGTGCGGCGGGTTTGGTCATCGCGGGGGATATTGAGCTTGCGGAGATTTCTAAATTGGTGGTATTGCAGGAGCACGGGTGTGGATTTGGGGTCTTTCCATGGTGGGAGATCTTTTGCGGTGGGCTGTAAAGATAACTGTAGTCTCCCGTTGTGCATGGTTAATGTGGAGACGACACCGCTTGTCAATGTCTTTGTTCCCCGTTCCCTCTCCCTTGCGTGATGTTCACATAGCAAGGGTGTATTATTCCAATTCCTTTTACAGCCCACTTTATCAGAATAGCTGTTCCAACAAATTCGCCTCGTGCTGTGAAAATGCGCCATGTCAGAAACCTTAGCGTTTCGTGTTGCGGTGTCACTGGGTTATTCGGAGGATTGAGATTTTGAAAACATGGATCATCACTCGGTGTCGTGATGCTTCTCTGAATTCTTGGTTGAAGTGCCATGTGTTTACAATTAAAGACACTTTGCCTACACATCTTTTTTGAATCTAACGCGTGTAGATTGAGTGTGGTTGAACTCTGGTGCAATAGGATGTGTTTTTTTTTCCGGGTAGACACTCCGAGTGATACCGTGTGATCTAGCATGTCGTGAATCGTTGATTAAAAAAAAAAAAAAAAAGAAAAAAAGAAAAAAAAAAAAAAAAAAGAAAAAAAGAAAAAAAAAAGTGCTCGCTAGTTTTGCCCTATTACGCTAGGGTAAATGGGAAATAAAACTACATGGTTTAGTAACTCCGTGGTAGCATTGTCGAAACTATACAGCTTAGTGGCTATTCCGAGATAATGCGCATTTATACTCAGCATAGGGGACAAAAAAAAAAAAAAGGGCCCTGTGAATTCACTTCACCTTTTATCCCACTCCCATCGACACGTTTTTTTCCGTGTTCGTTTGTGCACTACCAAATTTCACTGAACAAGATAATCGCAGTGGCGGTTCGCGGATGTGAAGTAGCGCCAAAGGAGTACTTTCCGTTCACCAAGACTCAATGGGCAGTGCCATGACTTCCGGATTTTCACAGTCTCCACGGAGCTGAGCATATATATAGTAATAAAGGTAGATGGCGGACTTCGGACATAAAAAATCTATCAAACCGAAAAGTAATGGAAAGAAGGTCAAACGAAGAAAATTTATCGAGTCATCCACCTATCCGCAGAGATCCCTAAGCAATCCCACAGCAACACATGTATCCTTGGGAAATTTTTCAACTAGAGAAGCTGAAGAGGAAAAAGATACACGAGGAAAAACAAGCAGCTTAAAAGCAAAGAACCTGAGAACCACGAAGCTCGAAGATGGAAAACAAAAAGTAGAAACTCGAAAGAGTTAAGGAAGACTTGTTAAGAAAAGTAGAACGTATAGCATATTACTTAAAGAGCTGGCGTTTCTCGGGGTCTAGGTTACGACAAAACCTTAATTAAGTTCCACGTTGCGACTCTCAGCTGGGGCAATCCCTTAGCCAAATGGACAACATTGTCAGAGGTGATTTTTATGCACAGCGATAAAGCATTAAATTTGTCGCATCATAATTTCACAGATACTTGCGGAGTGCTTACTCTACCTCTTATCTTTGTCTGGTTGTATGTACGTACCTGTACATACATTCATACTTAGCCTCCTGCCATTTTTCCCCATTTGAAAAAAGCAAAAATGTTCCAATACAAATACTGCAATCAATATCATCTCTTAGCCATTCGTCCGATCATGGAATATCATTCGATATTACATGCCAGTTACAACCCGCTTTCCACACTCTCCGCTACACAATGAAACGATAATACATCCACCACGGAACTACTAAAGCGTGGAACAAAATGAGAATTTAATGATACGGAAGGTATGACAAACGATGCAATAGTAAGCATTCAAACTGTTAGGTCGGTTGTAGTTGATTAAGTTAGAACAGTTGCCATACTAAATCAGCCCATATAAAATTTCCGCACCTGCAAGCCGTTGATCGGAATTTCAGTACTCTATTCTCCCTCCCGACAGCCTGTCTTCCTTGGCTAACTTTTTTAGGAAATCGTCATTTAAATATAAGAACTTTACGGTTCTAATACGTTTTGCGGTTGTATCTAGTTGCTGGCTGACACGTCCCTATCGTTGTAGAATAGAGCCGGTGATCTCGGTATACCCATTTGGATTACGAGGCTTCAGAAGGTAGTCCCAGCCCATACCACATGCATCCGTAGCAACCATCACTATTACTCTTCCCATTCGGAAAAGTTGCACATGATAGACAGTTGCACAAGATAGACTTTTATACTTGGTTAAACCCGAGTAATAGGATATGATGACCTTGTAGAGGAAATTTGTGGGCGCTGTTCATGGATAGAATTGTGTAGATGGGTTATCAGAAACAAAACTGGCTTTATACAGGTGGCCGGTACGGGCACCGGCAGACTTTCCTATCCCGACTGCCTTCAGCAAGCCACCGCCGACGGCAGTGGCCGAGGATGGGTTATGAAAATGGAGCTGAGGCAGAAAGTGAAGGAGGTTTTTGGGGTTTTGCCGGAGTCAGCCGCGAAGACAACGACAACAAGGCAAGGATGAAGGGAAATAGTTGAGACGAGTCAAACAGGCCAGTAAGCGAGTACTGTAATGGATAATGAACATCTTCGACTTAGGCAATGAGAAAGTAAGATCACAAACGGCATCGCGCGTCATGAAAAGAAAAGAAAAGAAAAAAAAAAAAAAAAAAAAAAAAAAAAAAAAAAAAAAAAAAAAAAAAAAAAAAAAAAAGTAATAATAAAGCTAGCTAGATAAAACTGGAAGCTGAAGGAAATGGAAAAGTGTTTACTTAAAGCAAGCGAAATGTAAGGAAGAGAAGTAGAAATTCAGAAGAGGCCTCGTAAAATCCCTTATACCCTCTCGCTAGTGTCTTAGTGTACTTCGAACCAGAGGCACTCTCGGTATCTACATAAGATGATGCGAACTCACGCCAAGACGCTGCAGAGCAGACAGCAGCGGATAATGACATATCTCGAGCCAGTTGTTGCGAATGATATCAAGTGATTGAAGAATGGCGGCTTCCTGGTAGGGTATTTGGGGACGGTTATGTAGTAAGTTAAAGCGATGTGTAGAGTACATGTCTAGGAGGCGGGGAAAGACCGGAAATGTTCTGATAGTTTCGGATAAGAGCATGAGGTAATTTTTACGCAAAGGCAAGTAACCTAACCTCGATCTCGGTTTGTAGACTCCATTTTTATGAACGAGGGTACGAAAACGATGGAATTCTTGACTGTAAGGAAACTAAAAATACGATTTTTTTTTTAAAAAAAAAGGTCCAGCTTATATTTATTTAGCTACGCAGGGAAAATAAACAGAACGAACCAGCTCGGTTAAGTCCTGAAAACGCATAGGAAACTAAAAATACGAGGACTTGGAGGTCCTTATATACAGACATGCGGTGACTTGCTAATACCATCCAAACATAACCCTGACAAAAATAACATCCATGTTGTAAATTTCTCATGTTCATTTTCTCAATCCCACGCAGGATACATGATCGGCGATCGTGGGAACGTAAAGGTAGCCAGTCTATCGCAATCGATGAACTTGCGAAATACAAATAAATATTACGTCTGCCGATGAACTCTACCACACAAAATCGAGATAAACTGAATTGTAGAATATATGTTTGCGAGTAACTGTCCATGATGCGCGATTGTGACAGGATTCGGATAAACACATAGACTGGAGAAATAAGTAGTGAGCTCCATAATTCGTGAAAGCTAGTCATACATTTAAAGTGGTTATGTGGCGACTAAAGTAGACGCTGGAAAAAATTTCTCGACTTTTTTTTTTTTTTTTTTTTTTAATCTTTTTTCCCCTTCGTTTTTAAAACAAAAAAGCCAGTCAAAAGCGAAAAAGAAAAGCTCATTTCCGTCGAGGTCTAGGTGTTTGTGGAGCTCAAAACACGAAGGAAAGTTTACATCCATAACTATTTCCACACTCCGGGCCCCTGCAAAGAGATGCAACTGCCAGTAACAATACAAATTCTGTTTTTACCAATATTACATGTATCAATAATACGCGCTCATTGCGGTGACGGGACGTTCTCCAGTAGCGGTGAGGCGGAAGTGGTGACGGATGTCACCATTTGCGTAGGTATAATCCGTAATTGCAGTGCTGCAAGATTTTTTCAGTAAGGAATTAATATATAATCAATGAATTTTCATTGAGGCTTACTGTTGCGTATTGCGGTTATCCCAGACCATAACAGTCCCATCCTCCCATCTCACTCTCGCATGAAATTCCAACGACTTAGCTATGTAATCGTACAAGAAGCCCAGAAGAGCCTCTGATTCTTCCACCTTCAACCCAACAATATGAGTTGTAAATTGCTTATTGACAAACAGAGACTTCTCGCCAGTTGCGGGATGAACCCGAACAACAGGATGTTCTGTCTCCACCGGGGCCCGTCTTATATGCCTACCATTTTCAGAGCACTCCTCTGCGACCGCAACACCCGAGTGAATAGCAGTGAGCGTTTCAAGGTAAGAGCGAAACGAAGGTGAAAGACGATTATACGCGGCTACCATGCTACAGAATTCGGTATCTCCGCCAGATTCGGAGGGAATTACGAGATCGGCAAGAAAAGTGGCGCCGGGTGGCTGACGCTCAAATGATTCGTCCGTGTGCCACGAAACCGTAGAGGCCTTGTTAGGAGTGGGTCCCTCAAAGAAAAGATCACTTATGCGCATCAGCTAGCGGGAGCGGAATATGCAGACAAAAGCAGCAGGGAAATGATACGTACCCATCTCCGCTGCGATAAAGGCAGAGATGTTCATAGGAGCCCATGATATGAGGCGATGTTGGATGAATATACAAAGTTCCAAAGCGTCTAGCCACAACTCCATTAGCGACGCATCTAAAAAAATATTTCTACAAAACACCAAGCTACGGGAACTAACGAAACAATCTCCTTCTGTCTCTCCAAACTTTGCTCCCTGAAATCTTGGTTTCTAAAAACGAGAACGCCACGACGGGCAAGCAGCAACGAAAGCTCGTCAAGCTGGACGGGGGCGAGAGAGCTGATTTGAACGCCTCTGATTTCGGTCCCAATGACGGGTGTGAGTTCATTAACAAGGGAAGCACCGTTCAAAAAGGTGAGTTCCTGGTGAGGGTCGAGCCTGGACGATGGCTCGACATGGTAGCGATCGTCGAGAGGAGGCATTTCGATCTCCTCGCAGGCGGGTAAATAACGAGACCATTTGTACTCCAGGCCGAATCTGGTGACTATGGGAGTTGGCATTTTCGGGCAGCAAATGCGGCGGTGGGGTTGCAACTGTGAGTAGGGAGACGTTTCTTTATATCGGGGATGTTAGACGCAAAAACTGGGAGGATGATGGGATAGGGGTGGAAGTCGTAAGGATGTAGAAAGAGCAATCTCTGCAAGGAATGGGAGTGAAGGGGCCATACTTGGATGCTACCGTGAGTGGGCTAGAGGGGGGGGGAAGTGCAAACTGCTCGAGCTTTTTCACAAGCTTCAAGGGTTACATGCCGATACGGAACGATGAAGGGCTTTTGCTGGGGTAGCAGCGCCAGAATATGGAGCGAGTTGAGGACACATGTTTGCGAGGAGCGAGTGCGGAAGTCAAACTCTAAACGTCCATCCTCTGTCCAAACCTGACGCCGAGACTCTGATATTTCCACGTGAGTGAGGTTACGTGTTGCGGGAGCGAAGATGTTTTCAAATTTGCACAGCAGAAATAAGGGAAGTGTATTCCGCAACGACACTCCAAACGAATGTAAATTCAGAATACTCTCGTCGTGGGTGCATCTAACATTTTGAGAGCGGTGCAAAGCTTCGTGCGGGGGGGTTTTTTTTTTGACTGGTAGCGGAACTGGATTCGCGTACATGTGCGTGTATCTGCATTGCATTTACGTATAAATGTATAACGAAATTAATTGCATGTGTATTAAGTGTACCTGCGCCGATTCCGATGGAAGCCTCGGCGTCTCAATCCCGAGAACCATACTTTCCATCGGAGGGGGGATCTCCTGGGGGTACAGGTAGTACACCCGTGATATACACGTAGTACGCGTAGCTAGTAAGACCCCCAGCAGAGCTTTAGAATCGTGGCCGTCACATGTCGGGTATTTCATGTTTCAACGCTTCCACAACATTGCACATGCACCGAAGTATTTCCATGATGTGGCCATCGGTACTTCTTGGAATTAACGGCTCTATAGATTGAATCGAGGCTACATAATTACCCTCGAGCTTGAGAGTTGTCTTTTTGTATTTCCAGAACCTCCGACGCATTATGCGGCGCGGTGGTTCATCGAGTGATTACTCATGACGTGCTCCCGTGGGTGGGGCACGGGAGCAATGGAATAGTCAATATTTATAATTATGTTTTGCGAAAAATGTCTGAGAGGTCAATTGAATTCTCTACTGACATTCATTAAGACCTTTCTTTCAGCAGTGTATCGGCAATCTTATTCAATGTCGCTTTGCTATGTGAGATCCCCACTGTCTTGGGTGTGGAGTTATGCACATATAGCGTACATCTTCTCCACGGAAATACCGCGAGCCGACGCTTGCCCTCTGGCCTGGAACAAAATTTCGTTGAGAATATTTACTAAGACTATTTTTTGAACACAGCATTGCATTCTTATACTCAGAACTCACTTTGGTTACCTATACCTCCCACGTTGCACCTATTCCATGCCTTCGACAGACACCATCACCACTTCGCCACGCTACGGCTTTCCACATCGATAATCTTGTTCTTCTCTTTGATACTTCCGATCCATTCAATTCACTCTCCCCCAACTCCTACTCTTTCCCCTCACACGTGCTTCCTTGCCTGTTCCGGATCAGTGATCCGTTCCCTTGCGAAAACAAACAAACAAAAAAAAAAAAAAAAAACCGCAAAAAATTCCCACAAACTCCCCTTTCCACCCACATCCCCGAACCTTCCCCTCGTCCCTCGATTCCTCCTCCGACCTCGCCCCCTCCTCTGCAAACTACATAACAACACACTTTTCCTTCTCCGTCTGCCCCACGCCCTGCGAATAAGCCCTCCTATGTGCCCCTGCATTTCCTGCAATCTCCTGCAACATGTCCCTCGCCTGTCCACCGCGTCTAACCACCTCCTGCTGCAACCCCCCAGCCCGCTGATCCGTAACTTGTTGCTGGTACGCGCTCATGTTCATATTTTGGCTTGCGACGAGGGGTGCGGGGTGTCTTTCATAGGGGGGTGGAGGCACATCTTCCCCATTTGGGGCGCGATGATGCCTCGGTGGTGTCGGCGGAGGGTGTTGATTGTGATGGTGGGGACGATGGGGACGATGGGAACGGGGAGGAGGATGGGAGAGGGAGCGACGGTGATGCTCATCTTCTTCTTCTTGTAGCTGAATGGCGAGAGCGAGATCGTAATCAGTGCTATCTTCTCCGGGAGCAGGACCAACAAGCCCTTGCGGGGGAGGGCCGGGAGGAGGGCCTGGAAGAGGGCCGGTGGAGGGATGGTGATGGTTGCTGTGCTGGGATGATCGGTTCCCTCTGTTGACCACTTCCCAGCCTTCATCCGCGGGCCGCTGATCGCCGCCTACGGGCCTGAAGTCGCCGGAACAGTATTCGTTGCCCCGGCCATTGACGTCTACGATGCGTTCCCAGATGACTTCCTTGTGTCCTGCATAGCCCATGTCTGTCACCAGGCCCATAAGACTCCCCTCGGGTTCCTTGAAAACAGTCATAAAGTGATCATTTCGAAACAGGATGGCGACATCTCCCGTGTCCATCCCTTTCCTCAATATTTCTAGCCCAAACGCAGTCAGCTGTGTCCGGGAGTTTTCCAGGAAGTCTCTGATCTGCCCGGAATCCCGCATGAGAGATTGATCATCCGGCGAGAGGTCGCCACCATGGAGGGAGATGCGGTTGATGATTTCCTCCTCCTGCCAGATAATCGTTTGCGCCTCTTCATAAGACTCCATTTTCCTCCTCACCATAGCTTCGATTACGGGGTTCTCCGGATGTGGGAGCCAGCCGTGAAATAACGGTATGTGGAATGCGGAATACAGCGCCATTTCCTTCGTTTTTTCAAAGCCCCCCGGTAAAACCTTTCCATTTTCGATTTGGGGGGTAAGTTTCGGATTGACGTTCATGCCCGTATGCAGCGTCAACAAGAACGCGAATAGATCCCCCACATCCGGAAGTTCGGTGGATTTACCACGGGACATAAGTTCCTCGAAGACAGTGTCGAGTAGAAGCTCTAGCGACACTTGTTCACGGCGGGAGAGAGCTTCATGGAGAGAAGTCGTGATGTTGGGGGGTGTGGCGAGTATTAGTGCGTTGATTAGGGCAAGAAGCGGGCACGGACCATTCACGTTTTGGAGGAGGATGGGGGAGAGCCGGAGGGAATTGCAGCGGGGGTCCGCCCAGCTTATGTGTTTGATTTGGTAGATTTCTGTAGTCGTTTCAGCCGAGGGCTGCGGGGAGGGTCGGGGTGGTAGTTGCGGTGGTTCTTGAGGGATGGGGAGTACGGGGCGGTGTTCGTTTGACGTCTGGGGAATTGGGGGTGGGGGAGTTGATTCCGCGGGTGTTGCAGCCTCACCCGCATCAATTAACAACTCCTGGGTAGTTTCTTTCGGTGGGCCCGGCGCCTGCGAGAATTCTTTTGGCGGTTTCGGCGGCCCCTGTATAGACCCAGTCTGCGTCCCTACAAGCCTCTCTTGTTCCTTCCGTTCCTCCTCCCAAAATTCCGCTTGCAACCTCTCCTCCCGTTCCTTCCGCTGCGCTTCCTCCGCTCGCTTCTGTATTTCCGCTCCCGCTTTGGCGCGTCTGTCGAGTTCCTCCTCCCAGGATTTCGTTACCGTCTCTTCGGCTTCTGCTTTCCAACCCTCCTTTCCTACTGGGGGCGTGTCAAGGTGCCCGGGAAGCGCGCGAGAGTGGGAGGCATGGAAGGACGATATGTCCACGCTTGGGTCGAAGCCCGCGGAGGAAATGGAGGAGGGGACGAATTCAGGGCCGGTAGATGTTGCGGGTGGTGTGGGCGTTACAGAAGAGGATTGTTGGTATGAGGAGGGGAGATTGGGGTAGGAATTCGGCGCAGGGGGCGAATTGGATGCAGATCCCGAGGGGTATATTTCGTTTGGTTGGTAAGATGTGGAGTATTCCTTGAACGGTCTATCAGCCATCGTTAAATTCTCTGTAAGGACTACGGGTGATGCTAGTG